>CM061919.1:245799142-245918169 GCA_031002005.1 Vandiemenella viatica
CTTCCTATTTAGATCTTACCTTCGACTGTTCCTTCCACTAACCAGTCGCGCATGTCTTACAATGAGACCCACCATCCTGTCTCTTCTTTGTGTAAAACTCTTTCCCAAACTTCATTCCTCGCCCATGTTTCCAAAACATGTTCATGTCGTACTTCTGCCCAGTTAATTTTCAAATTCTTTCCGCAGCAACCACATTTCAAATGCTTTCTGGTGTTCTAGGTCAACGCTTCGCTACCATAAAGTACTGTGCCCCACACGTGTAGTTTAAAAAAATTCTTTCTTAATTCTAGATCAATATTTCGAACTGAAATATTTCTCTTTTTTCAAGAAGGTTTTTTTGCTTCAGCTATTCTGCTTTGAAAATCATTCTCACTCCGACCATCAGTTGTTAACTAGTAACAGAATTCACTTACTTCTCCTATTGTACCCTATCCTATTTATATTCTTAATCTACTTTTATTGCTATTATTTCTGTGACAATTCATCACACTTTCCTTGTTTTTGTTTATATTTAGTCCAAAATATTTCTTCACTATTTTTTCCATGCCATTTAGTAACTTCTCGAGGTCCTCAGTCTGTTCCGCTAAGGGTGCGTCCATCAATGACTTGAGGTGTTTTTCCGGATCCCGGACCCTCCCCCCCCCCCCCAATCCACTGAGATCTGGTCGTACCCCCTCCTAAGATGACGTTAGATTTCCTCGGGAGCCTCTCCCCCTGCTGATCGATTTCGTAGTTTTTTTTTTCTTTTTTTCGTTTTTAGCTCTCCTGCTTCCGAGGGCGGTTATACCATCCCTAAAGTTGGTATCTGCGTCGTTTCTACACGTTAAACCCCCTCTTCCCCTCCCGAAAGTCCACATTCGTATCGTTTGTGGACCTATTTTTTTTTTTTTTTTTTTAAATCTCTATTGTCCTTTAAGAATTTCAAAAGCTCAAGTGAGATTTCCGTCGACCCCTCCCCCCTTTTCCCCCCATTGGTGATATTTCGCCAGACACCTCCCCCATTTCACCTCACGTAATTAATGGACGCCTGTTAAACAGGTCAAGGTCAAGCTTATCGTAGCGTACTGATTTTTTTGTCCTTGAACACTTATGCCAAATTCAAATTTTTCTTTTAGTTTCGTTATTGCTTCCTCTACATTCAAGTTCTCACACCCTTATTGACTGATAATGTGTGTCTCGTGAGTTACCCCTGTTACTATAGCTACTTGATTTTTGTATAGATTATAAATTATTCTTCTGTCTCCATATTTCAGACCTGATTTCTTTAAATGTTTGAACATCTTCTCCCACCCAACATTATCGAAAGCTATTCTAAATCAACATCCTGAGGTTATATTGTGCTCAAACTAAGTCAGGTGTTACAGTGATAGATCAGCAATCAATTTACTTCGTCATCGGTTTCTCGAGTGGATTCGTGCATTGCTCCTAACCTGAACTAATCTCTTCACCAGAACGCACCTGTTACAGCCTGTACGTGTAATACGAGGAAATTCTTAACTAAACTACCACAAAAATAGTAATGATTAAAAAACTGAATTTGCAATACAAAATTCTGGAATTAACGCAGACCCACTTAATGAGAGACCATGTTTTAGATAGGTAACTCAAAAACCAGGTATTCAGCAAAGAAGGAAAAAATCAAACAGTGAAAGAAAGTGGACACAAGAATAGATTGAAAGACACTCTCAGAGGGTGAAAGAAGAATGGGCACCAAGAAATTGAAGAAAATTATGCCTGAACACAGTTCATTTATCGAACCCTCTAAAAGGGTTGTTCGGAGAAAGAAAGAAACTGAATTACCAAAAGATTTATTTAAGAATTGTAAAAAAAATGGTGGGCCTCAAGAATTCCTAACATATTGCGGACAACGAATTTTAATGACATATTTGTGATCCGATTCATGAAATTCCATACCGAATGATAAATATGATTTTTTGTCGAAAACAAATTTCCTGTTGAAAAAATAAACTTGTTAAAATTACTCATATTTTTTGGCGAGAACAAATAATTACAGAAAGATTTCAATAGTTTTCCTTTAATATTTGGAAACTATATAGCCCTGTAACTTGTGAAATAATTTTTATACCAGTGGTTTCGGAAATTAAGTGGGACGGGAAGGAGGGGAGAACAAAAAGATTTGGGATTCGTGGAAGAAAAAAGATACGAACATTTTCAGTTTCGGCGAGTTCCTTGCTTCTTTTGATGCATTTTAAAATTGCTATTTTTTTCAGCCCCTAACTGAACCCGCTATAATTGTTTTTAGTCTCATGATTTTTCATTTTAAACGGGTTATAGTAAGAATCTAAAGTAGTGCACTGCACAGTGACAATTTCTAAGCTGAAGAGTTTACAAATTGTTAATAATGTAGGTGGCCAGACAAACCTTCAAATAATTGAATCCGTAAAGGTTCTATCTTTCATTCAAAAGGTAGGCGGCCCTAAAAACTAGAAGCGAACAAAATGACATCACTCGATATCAAGTTCAAAGCTGGAGCTAATAGCATTCTCCTGACTGATTAGGTAAGACTGCACAGACAAGTGAGCAGCAAAAGCGTAGACAGAAGAGCTATTTGACCAATATGTCTAAAATATAGAGATAGAAAAATACTTTATAAACTGTATAAGAATCAAGTGGCTATAATCGAAGTAGAGAACCATGAGAGACATGGATCAGTTAAGGAGGGTGTGAGACAAGGTTGTATTCTATCCCCTTTAATATTCAACTTGTATGTAGAAGAAGCAATAAAGGAAGTAAAAGAAAAATTTTCATGTGGCATAAGTGTTCAGGGAGAAAAATCAGTATGCTACGATTTATTGATGACGTCTTGTTAGCGGAACAGGCTGAGGATATTGAGAAATTACTGAACGGCATGAACAAAATACTGAACGAAGATTTTGGACTGAATATAAATCAAAACAAGACAAAACTGTTGAAATGTAGCGGAAATGATACCAATCACAGTAGATTAAATTAGATAACAATTTATTAACAATTTTTAATATTTTATTAAATTTTTACAATGTTTACATCCTGTACGCAGCAGCTAAGACAAATGACTGTAAATGAAACATACTTCGTAGAAAAAGCAGAGATGTGTGGTTACGAACATGGAAACCACTAATGTAAATAATTACTCGCTGATGATGCCTCGACGAGAGGCGAAACGCGTACGGCAATAAAGCTACAAAAACAGTTGCATTGGCGTTATTTTATCATTTCATTTACTGAGCAACTGCAGAAAAATGGCCTATAATAATATTGCATCGTTTAAGATTCTCTTTCTATTGTAAATATTTATTGACTAAGAAGGAAAACGAGTTTTGTGTAGAATTTGTATACCTGTACTCGGGAGTATGAAATAAGATAATACTTACATAAGTTGTCTTTCTGCTTTAGTTTCTTTGGTCTTGTTATTCCATTTCGGTCTCACGGTCATTAAAGTATTTATACTCCAGGAGTAAATCAGGAGGTAGTTATATAAGATCCTTTTGTTTCCTTTGGATGGTATTATATGCTTCCTATCTCAAGGATTTCGAAACATTTCGCCCTCGAACGACTTCAGTAAGGGCGTTCAGCTGTTTGTTAGAATTTATTTTAATCGTTTTATCTACGTAAACCACACTAGTCACGTGTATGAAGACACTTGTAAATTCCGTAGACAGACTGCTGGTGATAGCAAACTTCCGTTCTGCTGTGATGTGTGGCTCTCACAGGTGAGTCCGAGAAATGAGCGGTGAAACGGGGAGGTATGTCTTATGACTGCGCCACGAATCTTCATAACTTAAAAATAGCGAAATTTGCTTTTAAATTACCAACGTAGGGCTTAAAAATGAACAAATACGATTTATTAATGTGAAAGCAGTAACAGGCAAAGTAGGATAACTGATACAAAATCAAAAAAATAGTTCCTAGTAAATATAGCTCAAATCATTATTTTTAAATTCAGTCGAATTATTTTCGCGTCATCACTAGTTTATAAGAATAACATAAAATATGAGATACGTAAGTTTTTATCAATTGGATTCTGCATCTCTTGTCAGCCTGATGTATTGCACATAATAGTTAATATGCTAATATGATAGGAACCGAAAAGGAGTATACTGAAGGATTGGCACTGCTATTGCAATATTCAAAAGGTTTAAACATCTTGAATGTACTATGCATTCACTGTAGAGTCGCGAAATGTTCTGTGTTACTGTCTGGCCTCGAAGTCCTTTTCCATCAATGGCCTGGAAACTATCTAAATGTCCCAACAAAAATTTCTCCGTACAGATCAGAAGAAGTCCTTCGCCGTACTGCGGAAACAGGAGAACTGATGACCGTAATAAAACGCCGGAAAGCAACGTATTTTGGTCAAATTTTTTTATGATCAATACAGTCTTACGCAACTTATCTTGAATGTAGAATGGAAACGGGGACCCAGATGTAGGAAAGTTTCCTGGTCTTAGAAACTCCGTCAGTCGTTAGAAAACCACGACATCCTTATTAAGAGAAACGATTAACAGGGAGACCTATTCTATGATGAGACTGTATCAATAGAAGCAGAATAATAACGCTGATCTAATCATCCAGAAAATAGCGATGTACTGTTATTGTAATCTACTAATGAGTTTACACCCCACACTGTTGGTTCAGTTGGCTGCGGCACCGCGATGGAGTCAGCCGCTTCGAATCCTGGTAGTGATACAAACTTTCATCCTCAGGACTTGGCCGGTAGGGCAGGAGCACAATTGGTGCACAATTTATAATCACTAGATTGTGCGCCGAAGTCATGAATTAATCCCAAACCACTCCGCAGTGGATATGCAGTGAAGGCACTGCTGATGTTGATTCGTCCGTCGTATGGGGAAGCCAAGCCTGTTGGACCTTGGTGTTTTTAGGAAGATTAGTCCTGAATTGTCCGGCACCTGGGTTTACACTCTCCCATATTTCGTCTATCGTGAACACCACTGTACGCTGAACACCAGACGCTATCACAGACATAGACACTTACAATAACACTTATGAACGGTATAGACAGTGGGGAAGGCAACGGGAAACGACCCCAGTTCACTTCCACAGACGTTCCCATGCAGGGATAAATATTCCCTATTAGTGTCGTGCAAATTGCCGTCTACTCACGCTTGAACTCTCTTAGTTAATCCTGTGACCGGACCTCTCTACCCGGGCTTTCCAGGTTCGGTGGTCAAACGAAGACTCGTCGGAAATACGAACGCTCGGCAATGCAAGAATAGGGCACAGTGTCTTCCTGTCTCCAATCTTTATATATATAAAAATCTCGTGTCACGATGTTCGTCCGAGATGAACTCCGAAACTACTTAACTGATTTGGATGAAATTTGGCTTACTGTGTGTAATTTGGTCCAACTTAAAAGATAGGATAGTTTTTACCTTGATTATTGACCTTAATATTTATTATTGCTAATTAAATGTTAGTTTAATATTTGTCATAGGACAATGGTTTATAATCATTTGTAAGTTCCCCAATCTTCAGCCTTCTGGTGGCTCAGCAATTAAGTCCTCCGACTGCAGATCCAAAGGTCCCTGGTTCGAATCCCCGTGCTGGCGCGGATTTTTTTTTACGCACTAAACTCGGCCTTCACCTCCGGCGCAGGGGTAGAATGCGTAGCCAATAGAAACCCTGTCACCAGGTCATTACGACCGCACGAAATTATTATTATAATTCCATAGGTTTCTAACAGATGGCGATGTATTAATTTATCGATACAACACTTGGTTATCTAGGTTGGGTTACAATCCGGTAGATGGCGTTGTGTTTAGATTTATTTATGTTACAGTCTACTCCACGTCATATGTGTTTATGTATGACATAACCCAGTTTCGTGAATTTTTCGTGTAGTATCATTTTTATAATGTGCTGTATATTATATTGTGTATCGTTCGTATGTTATTATATTTAACGACAAATTAATTACACACATGAATACAACTTTGAAGGAAACGTTACGATAAATTCAAAAACGTGTAAGTATTTGTTGTTTGCTTCTCATTTTTCTTCTTCTTTTCGTTTTGGTCAGCTAGGGACCACGTGTCAATTTCAATTCTTTCCCTGTTGTTTTTTTCTTTCTTCATCTCCAGTACTCCTTCATTATTGCACTGTTTTTTGTCTCTTCCTCTCTTCAGACCAATTTGCACCCGTTTTCTTCTCCTCTCTACCTTGGAATCCTGCCATATTCGAAATCTGCTTTCAAAAATATGTTCTTTCCATACTGTTCACTGCTATTATTTCGTTTCAAATCTTTCTTAACCTCTTGAATCCCAAAAAATATTTTAATACTTTTTTTTAGCCTGGTGTCATCCATGCTATAGACGTGTCGAAAAAAATCATTCTCCCTTTTTGTGACTGATTCTGTTATTTTTTGAATGTTATTATTTATTTCCTCATTAGTTTTTATCTTCCATTGTACTGTATTTTTCAATTGACCCAAAATTTTCCTTATAATACTCCATTCCAGTACTTCAAGGTAATCCAATTTCTAATTTGATAGCGAGTGGTCTAATGGCTTAGGGGTTAAGGCGTCTGACTTGAGATCGGAAGGTCCCCGGTTCGAATCCCTGTATCAGCGGGGATTTTCATAGGCATTTAACACAATTTTCCCCTCTAGCACAGCTTGCTGTTTAATGTGAAGTACGCCCAAGATTCCCCGCTCTACTTTTGCCGATGAGATTAACGGATGTTTAAAACTATTGTTTTTATGGCGGAATGTCGAAACACTTCGTTTGAACATGAACATGCGAGTATAGTTGCAAAATGATCCATCAGCACAAGTATTTTGTAAGCAATTGCTGGATATTGGAAACGGTGAAATAGAACTGCATCGAAATACACAATACATCAAATTGCCAGACAAATTCTGCACTGTTGTTCACTCAAAAAATGATCTAATTGAGAGTGTGTTTCCGGATATATCAAATAATTACTCACATCATAATTGGCTCAGTAATCGTGCTATTTTGGAAGCAAAAAATGTTAATGTCAATGAAATTAACTTCCAGATACAACAGGTTGTTGCCAGGTGATCTGATGTCTTTTAAATCAAGACACTATTGTAGATGAAAATGAAGCCGTAAATTTTTCAACTGAGTTTTTTATTCTTTGGATACACCAGTAATGCCACCACACAATCTTCGGTTAAAGATTGGTTAACCGATTATTCTACTTCGGAATTTGAATACACCTAGATTATGCAACGGTACACGTTTTGTCATCAAAAGGATCACCGGAAATGTTCTTGCAGCAACTATTTTAACTGGAAAGTTTAAAGAAGAAATCGTCCTGTTGTCACGCATTCCAATGATATCGTCAGAATCTCCATACCATTTAAAAGGCTTCAATTATTGATTCGTTTGGCTTTCACTATGACCATAAATAAGTCTCAAGGCCAAACAATGTCCGTTTGCGGCTTGGACTTGGAAAATACGTATTTCTCCCATGGGCAACTATTTGTCGCCTGCTCACGTGTAGGGAAACCATCAAATCTATATGTATTAGCAAAAGACAGGCTAACCAAAAATATTGTGCACCAATTAGCGCTTAGATAAATTAAAATTATAAATTGTAATAATTTAAAAGAATGAAAATAATTGTTAAAAATGTTTAAAAATCAATTTCATCTACCTCATTTATAAAACTGAAATTTCAATTCATAAATAAATAAAAATAATTTATTTACTTCTATAGATATAATTTTTTATAAATTTTTAATTAAGTAATTTTAAATAAAATGTAATTAAAATTTTATATGTTCGTTTGTCCTTAATTTCAACTATCCGAAACTCTTTACCAATTACTTTTGAATTTTCAAATCGACTAAAACATTTTTTTCTTTATTAGTGAATATTAATTTGATTACATTAGGTAGTTTAGAATAACATTGTACCAAGGTACTATAACTACTGAGTCACAGCAACGCGTGACCGGGTCAGCTAGTAGTGTAAAAGGATGGTACATCATAAAAAATACTGTACAAGATTGTACAGCAGGGGATTCTCAAATCTACAGTATATCAGTGACTACTACCAACATTTTGTGTTAATTATATCAATTCAGTCGTCGTAGACATGAAGTATAATGTGTATGTGTTTGATAAACATATGTAACGGATGTATTACAAACCATGAGATCAATGCAACGAAAACCATAACTTAAATAAGTTGTCTATCGTTACTGACATATATAAAGTATACCATGAACCCACATTTAGTTCATTATGATTTATACGGAAGCTTCAAATATATCTGATGTCTTGTAAGGATTTGTACCTATTAATGCACAACATTGAACTCACTTTAGTGACATAACTGATATCACACTCTAACCAATTCTAACACACACGCTATCACAGACATCGACACTTACAATAACACTTATGAACGGTATAGACAGTGGGGAAGGCAACGGGAAACCACCCCAGTTCACTTCCACAGACATTCCCATACAGATTACTATGCCTTGGTTCGGAGTACGTTCACATAGAATATAATAAGACATATCAAATGTTTAAATTATTCCACTTTTTATGAACTACTGTAATATCGCTCCAGAAATGTTGAAATATGGTGCAATCTGCCGATTTTTACATTGTCATTAACATAGTGGAAAATCACAGTTTCATGATGTCGAGAACGTTTTTTTAATGACAAAAACAATTAATAGGAGCACCAAAATAATTTGCCTTATGTTTTTATGAATTTTCAGGATAATGAGAGTGTTTATCTTGCATTTGGTGTGCAATCTCTGCTCGGGATTGTGTGGAGAATATTTGTAAGAGTGGAGGCAATGGCGGCAGAGCATATGACAGCCGAAACGCTGTGTTATGCAACAGTTCCCACTCTGCTAGTTTCCCGAGAAAATTTCATCTGGAGGATATTTGTTTGGTTTCTATCTGTTCAGGTTACGAACAGATTAACATGCCTGGTTCGGAGTACGTTCACATAGAATATAATAAGAAATAACAAATATTTTAAAATAAACCGTAATGTTTCAGATTGTGAAAACCCTGTCGAAATCGGTCCTGTAGTTGTTATTACGAGATACCGTATTAATAATAATAATAATAATAATAATAAAAAATAAACAGGCTGACACGGTCCATTACAGTTTTATGTATGTACAAACGTGCTAGCAAAAAAAATAAGTATTTTCAAGTCATGGTTCTAAAGGAAAAGCATTTTATTAAGCGGCAAACGACGAAATCAAAGATATGACGTAATGCCCTGTTATGCCACAGTGAGTATGTAAAGCCTGTGCCTGCATGACGTGATATCTGTGGTGAGTCAGGAAGCGATGTGGTTCTCCTTCGTCCGAGGTCAGGGCGCACTGGCAGACAGATTGTCGCCTTCACAGACTACACGGAACACCGCGAGAATGTGGCCAGTCACCTGGCGGGGAACTGGTCTGATTAGTCGATGCTTACAACGGCTGATGTCGAAATAAATATTGTTGATTTCAAGAGCAGATTACAATCAACAAGAAGAGCTCTTCGTAAAGCGATAACTTTAAATATCAGAATTAAAAAAAAAATGTATCTTGCTGAGTGAAATGTAACGTTAGGAAGTAATATGCGGTCCAGTACGGGTTTCATCCCGCAGATATTTTTATATTGTATGGTTTCATTCTAGATGAATATCGGGATAGTTCTTACACAAATAGCGATCGCTGATTTTCTACTCATTGATCAAAGTCATGTCCTTCCTCTAATAACCTCGCTTCCAACCAACCGAAAATCCATAATTAATAAATAAATTGGGAAAATTAATAATGAAAATATGTTTAAAGTACCTGTAATGTTCTAGCGCGTAAACAAAGAGGCGACTGAAGCAAAATCTCGAAATAGGGAATTCACAATCAGTCAACAAAAAGTATTTACAACAAAATATCAGTATTAGAAAAAGCAAAAATTAGACACCACAGCACAGTTATAAAACAACCAGAAAGTGTCTATGTGGCAGAAAGTTTAGCTTTATAAAAGAAATGAGAAATTTAAGAATTGCAGGAAAAGAGGGAAACATTTCCTGACCAAATGAAAAAAGGTAATAAAGAAGTAAGTACGGAAACAGAATACCTTTCGGAAACTATTAGAAGAGTTGCGTTTTATGGATAGGCCTACCTGTTGGAAATGAGTCTGCTTTGTTTTAATAAAAATCCGATAACACAAATTACTGAAGTGAAAACTTACTTAGTTGGAATGAATCTTGTATAGGAAGAAATCTTGAACATATTGGTATTTCAAAAAAATATCGTGGCGTTCAAGCATTTCCAAGAGAAAGTGAAAAAATAAAGAAAAACAGTTTGAATGAGGGAAATAACATACTGAAAAAACAGAGAAATACTGAGAGCATAGAAAAGAAAAGAAAAAAATGGATTAATTCTCATGGTCCTCAGGTAGCCGAGGTCGAAAAGAAAAAAGGTGTATGACAGAAATTTCTCTACGTATATAGCAAACGGGATACTAGGGAAGAGACGTGTGCAAATGACTGAGGCAAAAAAAGTAAAAATAAATCATTTTACGTATCCTGGAATACGTTGTTGAAAATTAAAATGATCAAATCGAAACATCTTTAAAATTTTAGGTGGCTAAATGTAGTCTGTGGGTAGAAAAAAACACAATATATCTTACAATGTTATTAATAAACTAGCCACAAAGCCCGTCAAAATTGACGGGTTTGGAGTATTCTGGCAATTAATTTCTTTTTAGTTGCTTACCTAAACAGAATTGTTTTGAAATAAAGCTCAATGTGCTGTAATTTCTCATCCCTTGTGATGTAGCAAAACGTTTCAGTTGTCAACTTGATGGAGGTCGCATTTCAGTCAAACCACAATCTTCGCTAATAATGCGATGAAGATCGATGTGTTAACGGATGACATAAATTAAATAGCCTACAGTTGAAATAATGACCACAGTGTAAACGAAGGATACTAAATTAAATCATAACAACTTCAGTATTCTGGCAAATCATTTCTTAGAAATCGTTTAAATAAACACAAAAATAAATCATAATATAATTCCTATTGCCTTGCGCAATAACAAAATGTTTCTGTTGCTATCCTGGTCCAGGTTGCATTTCAATCTAACAACAGACAGTTCAATCATTACCGTGGTGCCACAATCTGATGATGAATTCTTGTAGAACTCGACGAAATAAATCGAAAATAAAGAATAAAATTTTTTGATATCTTTCTTGGTTTTCGAGATATAGCATGTTGAAAATCAATTATAACTGTGATTTTGGTGAAGTTTCCTCTGGTCCAGGACGTATTTCAACCTAACAACAACCACCAGGAAGAAAATAAAACACATATAGTGCATTTCCACCGTGTAGATATAGCGGTTTTGGTAATTTGTTTTTTCTGGTCCAGGCCAGATTTCACCCAAACCACCTAAATTTTGAAATACAATATCTAAAGAACTAAGCGAGATATGGAAAGAAAATTTATTATTTGTTTTCGATTTGTCTCTTCGAGTTACATACGATATCATCATCAAATTTGGCAATGTCGAAATTTTTCTTCTGTTCCAGGCCGCATTTCAACCTAACCACGTCAATTTTGAGATACAATATCTCGAGAATTAAGTAAGATATCAAAACATTTTATTCTCTACTTTAAGTTTTTTTCGTCGAGTTACATAAGAATACATCAACAAATTGCGGCTTCACGGTTATCGTAGAATCCCATAACCACGTACAGTACTACGCTAAAACATGGAGGAAATATTTCCTTCCTCCATGTGCTAAACATGCCGCCAGAGAAACAATACTTACTTTACACGCATATTAATACATATACTTATCACATTTCAATGGTCACATTGCATCGCGAAATAAACCAAATAAAAAATCTATAAGGGTTCTTCAATCTTAATTTTTTATATTCGTTATTCAGAATTATACTAACACATTTGAATAGCTGACACAGTTACATCCGGCTGAAATAAGGCATCAGTAAAACCAAAGTAAATTAAAAATAAATCTTAACAGCTTACGTCATTCCAACGTAATATTAGTTTTAATGGGTGGAAGGTGATATTTTCCACCGGCCGGAAACTGGTACTGCCCTGTTGAAATTTGCAATTGCTTCGTTATAATGGCATCTTCTTCACATTTGCACCCTCCTTTTTTCCGAAACGTCGCCATGAATTAAATTAAAAATTCTGAAACGTAAGACGCTCCGCAACCGAAAAATGTTAGCAATACTTTCGTTAGAACGAAGTAATGAATTAAGTAACAGAAAAAAATTACTAAAAAAAACAAAAAAAAACGCATGCCCACTGCTGTAACTTCAAGTGCCGCTAACATTGCGAAAATTAACTTACATATATGTGATATCAACGAATACTTCTACATAAACTAATATTAAATAAATTTAAGCAACTAATAAGTATGTTCAGTCAGTTAATTTATTCGTGGATGCCTAGAAATGTTATTAAATAACGTGGATATTTCTCTGCAGTTGCTTAACTAATCAGAATTGTTACAAAATAAAGCTCATTGTAATTTATCGTTCCTTGTGCTGTAGCAAAAAGCTTCAGTTGTCATCTTGGTCCAGGTTGCATTTCAGCTTAACCATAATATCCGCTAAAATTTCTGATAGAAAAGCAAAGCTTCAATCACACGCAATTTAATACATTCCATGCATCGCGATATAAACTTGATCCCAAATCTTCACAGGTTCTGACACATTTCTTTCTTAATAGCTACCTATGATGAAGATCGATATTTTAACGGCTAAGAAAGCTTACATCTGCTAAAATAATGACTCCAGCAAGAACGAAGGATGCTATAACAACTTAAGCTATGCCATGTAATATTTCATTGTGGTTAGGCCGTATATATCGCGAACAATTTGCAACTTCTTTCATTTGAACCATGTAATGTTTCAGTAAAAAAACTGATAGTTAATATGCCAATTTAAACACAAATAATTTCAGTAATAGGACACAGTTTAAATTTGAAATAAATAAATTTTTCATGCCCTCTGCGTTAACGTCAAATGAAACTTGTAATTCTAATCCATGATAGTTATACTCTAACCAAACATTTAGCAGCACTGATGCTCGAAATACAAAGCTTTTATCTTACAATATCTATGGACAAAGAATTTAAGGAATACTTCAATATATCAAAAGAATATTACGTAAATATAAGCATCTAATGATTGATACATCGATTTTAACGCAATACATACTTTTATTTCAGTGTTCTGTGAGTTAATTTATTCACTGTTGCTTGGAAATGATATTAAATAACGCGCACTCCCACAAATAATATCGTAAAGCGTGACGTCATAGCGCAACGTCACCGCGTGACATGACGTAGTTGCGACAACGCTACATCTTGTCTATTATACTAATAGATATTCTCAAGGTTGTATAGCTATAGCAAAATTACAGTATAACTGAATTTTATATTCAGCACAAAAATGGAATGATAAATAGTATTGTAATCTCTTCTGGTATCCAGTCGGATGGTGTATAAACACAACGTTTCGACAGGTAGCTCTGTCGTCTTCATCAGGTGTCAAGTAGCAGATGTGATAAGCTGGCAGTGACTGCCTACACTGGCTTGCTCACATATCGTGCTTCCTTTTATATGCTTAGAAAAGGATGGAAATAAGGTCGTAGGTAGCAAAGTTTTTGCTGCCTTCATTTCGTCTCAGCTTAAATAAGATAAAGACCTACATTCGTCCAAATCAACTACAAGTATGAGTGCTGCCCTAGACTACTTATTATTTTTTTGCTTATGATTTTACGCTCATGGACGACGAGGTCATTAGAGGCGGGAAGGGACTGGGGGCAAGGAACAATAAGGAATTCGGCCATGGCATTTTGAAGGAACCATTCTTGAGTGATTTCGAGAAATAAATGTGTTGCCCTTTGGATGCGAACAGTGTGTTTTTGCTACTGTGTGTTGTGTTGTCAAACGTTTAGTTTTGAATCAGAAACAGGGTATCGCCCATTGAACCCCAATTTAAAAATTGCATAAGAAGAATAATTAGGTTTTCCTCAATCATTACGTATCAACATACTTCGCCAATTCCAGCAATGAGGCACTAATGCCACCCACCAAACTGCTGGATTTTCCGAATATACCCAGACTGCCCAATGAAGGGCGGAGTTGGTCTTGTTCCCAGAAATGAGCTACCGGTCGCAGGGGGGTACATATGCAAAACAGCGGTGGGAGGTCCAGCGACACACGTATTGTCTGCCGAGGCGGTTCCGTCACAGCTTACGCACATGCATTCCGGGAAACTTTCCCAGTCATCTCGCCACTCGCTATTGTTCCGCTGGCCTCACTGGTTTGCATTAATTTCGTCATGTCAGAGAGATTATTGCTCAGATGACCTGCCCTGAGATATGGACCCACCACGCTGTTTATAATCGTACTGTCAGCCATCATATATTCTAACAGTAACAACAAGTGTTCTGTTATAAGAAGGTCTTCACATGGCATGCCTTCTCTAAATTTTTTCCACTCCCTTTTTTTCCCCAGCCATTCTCTTCATTCTAGTCTGCGATTCATAGGTCGAATTATGAAAAATTGTTACGCGCATACAAGGAGATAGCGTACAAAACTTTCGTGCGTCTACATGTGGGTTATTGTTGTTCCGTTTGGGATCCGCATCACAAGGATTTGGTTCACAGTGTAGAGATTCATGACTCCTTGTCACAGTCCTTATGAAAGCGTCACGGGATTGTTATGTAGGTTGTGTTTCGTTTGAACTTATTGGTAAATATGCGAACAAGTATTTTCATTTATGAGTGCCATGAAATACTTAGTATACCAATCTATTTGGGTAGCAAAAATTAGGTTCCGTACTGACACGTATATAAATTTTTTTCTCTCGTGTTATTCGGGATTAGAAACAGAGTAAAATTTGGTATAAAGCACCCTCTCCTACCCACAACTTTGTAAATTGCAGAGTATAAATATAGATTCTAGTGCACACGTTCTTGTCATTTTAATATCATCAACCAGACGGAATTTTCCAAGGCTTCTCATTTTTTTTTCGATTTCCATTATCTTCAAACACGTCCAAAATAATAATCTGATGTCTTATCAAATACACTGACCATTTTCCCTTCTATTTTTCACAGTCTCCAAAATATTTCTCCTTTCACTAATTCTCAATACAATCGCTTCACTCTTTGCTGTCCACCGAACTAATGTTTCCATAATTGGCCACAGCTACATCTCAAAACCTTGTTAATTCCTCAAAGTCTGTACTCCACATAGTGCCACGCCAATCTATACACGAAACATTTAGTTATTCTTTTGTTAGCCTTTTTTTTCAGATAGTCACATCGTAGTTTTCGTCATTCCAGTTCCAAGCATCGCTAACCAATGCAATTATGCATTTTATTTCCCACCCAAAATTCATATTTTCCGTCATAATGGAACCAATATATTTAGATACTGCTACTTGTTCTATTCCTTATGGACATAAAGTTTCTTTCAATTTTTGTATTTAATATCATACAGTTTGTATTCTCAGTTTTTCTTCTCTTTTGGCCATCTACGCTTTCATCTTGATGCTTCTTTTCTTGAAGCTCAATAGTTCTTCACCCTTTCACTTTGCTGGGTCCAGATGTTGTTGCCTTTCATCTTATCCTTAGCCCAGAAATGATTGCAATTTTGTATGAATCTCCTGAAAGTAGCTCCGTCTTTCATAGTATCTTCTATTATCCGATCTCAATCGTATTCTGAATATTAATCTTCATTTCGTATTCTTCACATACATTATGGAAGTATGTATGGAAAATTATGGTCGACAGCTGTGAAATTTTTTCACTCTCAGCTGATATCATTAGCGCATTCTATCCTATTTCCACCAATCCTTACTCTTTTTTCCTTCTTATCCTAAACACAAAACTATCAAATAAGACGGAAAAATTGTTGGTAAAAGAAATGAATAGGTTTTTCTTAAATTTAATGTTTTCTCTTCGGTCTGTGAATTGTACAGCAGGAAATCCTATCATTATGTGACCGACCATAGACTGTTTCGATACAGTTTGATCTGTGGAAAATAAGATCTGTTTCCCTCCGTTTCGTAATCCACGATAAGTCTGAGATTGACGTTGCTGACAAGTGAAACACCAAAACCACCACCTGAATTAAACTCAGCTCAGTGATTTGTGATATGAAAAGACAAAATTGATTCTAAATAAATCGCTGTTATGTAAGGTGGTAGGCAATCAATGAATGATTATTTATGTCGACGACAGGTATGTTTGGTAAATTGTAGATGAATTACATAACCATAGTACTTTTGAGAACATGATTGTTTAGTATGATACGATATCTAATCGAATATAAAATCTTTTCTGTAGTTACTAAATCCTTTTAAAATACATGCTCTGCTTTAAGCACATAGGTCAATATCAGTTTGTCAATTTGCTGAACAAACAGAACTAGGTATAAAAAGTGTAGATAATTCAATTACAAATTTAGTAGATTGGTCCTGCTGCCTCTGTAACACTAAGCCCGTTCAATTAGTACATTTTAGATATTTGCTCCTACTTCAGTAACATATTATCTATTCAATTTTCCTCACTTTTTTCACAGCTGACATATATACTACTCATACACTTTGTGAGATAAAATGATTCTTTATGGCAGAGAGGGCTGAGGATATTGAGAAGTTACTGAATGGCATGAAAAAATACTGAAGGAATATTTTGGACTGAATATAAATCAAAGCAAGGCAAAAGTGATGAAATGTAGCAGAAATGATACCAATACTAGTAGATTAAATATAAAAATAGGATCGGATGCAATAGGAGAAGTAAGTGAATTCTGTTACCTGGGAAGCAAAATTACAACCGATGGCCGAAGCAGGAATGCTGTTAAAAGCAGAATAGCATTAGCAAAAAGAGCCTTCATGAAAAAGAGAAACCTTTTAGTTTCAAATATTGATCTAGGAATTAGAAGGAACTTTTTAAAACTCTTTGTGTGGAGCACAGCACTTTATGGTAGCGAAACATGGACTTTAGGAACACCGGAAATAAAGAAAATTGAAGCATTTGAAATGTGGTGCTACAGAAGAATGCTGAAAATTAAGTGGACTGACAAAGTAAGAAATGAACGAGTTTTGGAAATGATGGGTGAGAAAAGAAGTTTGTGGAAGAATCTAACGGAAAGAAGAGACAGACTTTTAAGTCATATTTTGAGACATGCTGGATATGTTAATTTGTTAGTTGAGGAAACAGTCGAAGGTAAGAACTGTAGAGGAAGACAGAGATTAGAATATATGAAACAGATAATTGAGGACGTGGGCTATAAGGGGTATGTAGAAATGAAGAGGTTAGCACAGGATAGTAAAGGATGGAGGATTGCATCAAACCAGTCGAAAGACTACCGACAGCAAAAAATAAAAAAATAAAAAAAAATAAAAAATGGATGTTCTCGACTTACATGTTTGTATCGTTTTGGATTTACATTTGATTACTATCACAGGATCCATATTCCAGTATATTCAAATACAAAATTTAACTAACCTGTCGTTTTTCTGGGAAATTTTTCATGAGTTTTATTTTCGAAAGTTTTATGTTCAGACGATCAAGCAGGTTTTTTTTTCCCCCTCTCATATCCTTTCTGCAAAGAGTTCCATGTAATCTGCAAACCTCACAAGATTTATGAGTGGAGACTTTTCGGCGTACTGATTCAATGTAAACTTCACGGATAGCGTCATAAAAACACGTTTCGGCAGTTGACTCTGCTGTCTTCATCAGGTGCGGAAAGCTTCAGGTGTTGTAAGATAGAAGTCACCGCCTAGACTGGTTCAGTGGAAGACCGTTACTTACTATTTCCAGTACGCCAGTCTAGGCTGTGACTTCTAGCTTACAACACATGAAGCTTTCCGCACCTGATGAAGACAGCATAGTCAGCTGTCGAAACGTTGTGTTTTTATGACGCTATCCCGCTGAACACACGTGAAGCTTACATTGAAGATTTAATTTCTATTCTTCTGTCGTGGTAAGTTAATCTTCAGCGAGTCTATGTAGTTTCCAGAATGAGTTTTCTAGAGCTGAAGCTTATAACTTTGATTGTTCGCCAAATCTTGTAAGTGAGATAACAAGTTAGTTGAGAGTGTAGGTATGGGAACCACATCAAATTCTACATCGGCTACAATGGATGTAATTCTTTATGAGAAAGTTCTAAAAATAAATAGTTTCCTTAATTTTTTTTAAGAAGTTGATGTACGAATTTGTTTCACTTTATGTTTCAATCTGTTTACCCCACTGAGTAATTTCGTGTAAATGTTTTCACTGAATGCTTTTTCTCTTAGACATTACGTTACAGTGGAACATTTTTTTGGGGGGGGGGGGGAGTAAATTGTATTTATTTTGGTAAGTACTAATTTATTTGCGCTGTACCACCTGTTTCGTATATTTAGAGTAACATTTGGAAGTATTTTCCCGATATTGTCTTGTAAATATATACCAGTCTCAATACAATGAGCAGCTTATTGTTACTACTAGCTAATACAAGTGGGAGGTAATTTTCGTATACGAGTAAACAGCAGAAGATCAAGAGTTATGTAAATGTAAATGGAGATTTCGAGAAGCAATATCTAAAATAGACCTGATGAAGACAAACGAGCAGGTTGTTGAAACGTCGTCATTCTATGACTGTCCGGCTGGACACCCGTGAAGAATTCACTGGATCAAGAGTTGATCATTGAGGAGCATCACGCATCTCTAATCCTCATTCTTAACTTTAGAATAGGAGTTTCCAATGTTTTCTTACCACGTTTCCCTTACGTGAAATGAAAAAATCCTACGCCACCCTCTCCCCACCACAACTTTATTATTAATAAGGTAAATGCCTAATTTCCAGTACTAACAATGACATCTCAGGGGAGACTCGCTAAGTATGTGAGGTCAGAATAAAGATTTTAAACCCCAAGAGGAGGTGAAGGAGACATAGTACTTGCGACGGTATAGAGCTGGGGTATGCTACCGCCCACCCCGCGCACCTATTGAAATTTCTTGACACCCTGAGGGGGGAGGAGGGGGAGCCATCCCCCCCCCACCTCAGGTTGGGAACCTATATTTTAGAATGTTCATGGAGACACATTGATTTCTATATTCTTCTTACGGTTATTACTCAAACTGAGAAGATTAAAAGTATCTCATTAAGGTACAGGAAGTAGGAGGTCTTGAAAGACTGAATGTAATTTCAACATCGCACGTTACTACTTACGGTTCCGAGTTAGAAATTCGCACAGTGAGGAGCTATGGATTATCGTGCAGCGCAATGCACACAGAGTAGTAAATGAGAAATGTGTCAGTATGTGAGTGAATGTATGCGACCGAGTACAAGTGTATATATATATATGTGTGTGCTTGTGTGTGTGCGGGGGGGGGGGGGGGAGAGATATGATTGTATTATGGGCGAGTGAACATGTGCTGTAGATATAAACTTAAACTGTAAGAACACATAACAAGAAACGAGAGAGAGAGAAAGTGTGTGTGTTTATAAACAATTTAAGCATGAGTAAAAACAAATTAAAAAAATAAAAGAAAATGAAAATCATCATTATCCCCAACCACGTCTGCTTTGTGCACAAGCCTCTCCATTTCCTTCTTTCTTCCCACCATCTCTCTGTCACCGCCTTAGTCCAGTCCTCTCCTATCTTCAGTACACACTCCTCCATACCTTTCAATTCCTTGGTCTTCACCTGTGTCGTTTACCATGCATCTTAATTTCGTAGATTGTTCTTGAGATCCTCTTCTTCTTTATTCTCTTTAAATGCCCGTAATATCTTAGTCTGGCCTTCTCTATCATTTCCTGTAGGGATTCCTCCTTAATGGTATGTCTAATCGTCGTTTAGTTCCTTATCCTGTCATTCTAGTAACGCTCATTCTACCTCTTAAAAATTTCATTTCACTTGCTTGTATCCTGTTGATTTCCCGCTTCTTCATTGTCCAGGTTTCAGCACCTTATGTTAGGATAGGCACCTAGTACTTGTATGTGCGGTAAATCACTCTCTAGCTTCTCTGTGGCACATCCCTATTCCATATTAAATGAGAATACGAAACTGAAAAAAAAAAAAAACAAATAGTAAGAAAGGAAGGTAAGGGCAGAGTGGTAGGAACTTGTGTTTTGACCACCTGAGCTGTAGGAGCCGTGGACCGCGGCCACTTTGCGCGGACGCCTGTCGCGGCAGTGAGGATGTTGGCGGGAAGCCGGCCCGTCCCGCCCTCCAGTCGGCAGGGCTTCTCTCATCTCGGCTGATCCCATTACCACAAGGCCGGGGCTTCCACAGTTGAGCCGCTTACATCTGTGCCATCTCTTCCTGTACGGCTGCACGGGACACACAGTACCAAGCTACTCCCAGTCAACAAGGTGCTGGGACACCAACGCCTCTCTGCAAAGTAGCTGGCTACCAGACACAGAGTCATCAGCCTGACCTTCATGCACAATGGTCTAATAGACGAATAAGCAATGACCTGCTTTTGCTCAAATCAGCTTCTCGCCTTTCACGTTTGAAACCGATCAGAAGGGTGAACGAAACCAATCATTAATAGAAGTTTAAGAGTGGTCTGGTGTCTCAGTGGTTAAGGCGTCATACTAGAGATCGAAAGGTCGCCGATTCTAATTTCTTTTTCGGCGGAGATTTTAAAAGACTTTTAACCCGACCTTCGCCTCTGGTAGAGCTTGCCGTGTAATGTGGAGTATGCCAAAACGCTCCGTGGCTCGCTTTCCAAGTTAAACTGTAGGTCTCCTATACCGGGTTAGGTTAAGGCGGCTACGATAGGGGCAGATTGTGTAGCTTATGAGAAACCGTGCCAACAGGTCATGGACAACCAAACAACTCTTAATTAGAAGCGCAGTTTTTTTGTTTTGTTTCTTACTTTACGCCTCGTCGAGGTTATTAAAGTAGGGAAGGGACTGGGGGCAAGGAACGGCAAGAAATTCGGCCATGGGCTTTTGAAGGAAGCATTCACCTAGATTTAAAACCCAAATCTGGATTGCCGAATATGGGTATTCGGACCCGAGTTCTCCCGAATGCGAGCAAGAGCGTTACTTACTCACCACACTTGATGGAAATGATGAAGGCAGTATGAAGCTTCTCCATTTCGTAAAATCAAAAGCGTACCCCGCAGGAACGCTATGATTGATTCTTCAACACTAGTAGAAAAAAACTGTACAAATGCCAGTCGAGCCTTGCGTATTAATGGTTCCGTCCCCGAATGAGTTAAACGCATATCTGCCATGTGCTGGATCAGACAACACTCTTTGAGAAGGATTTTTTTTGGGTCATCAGTCTTTCGACTGGCTTGATGCAATCCTCCATCCCTTCCTTTCTTGAGCTAACCTCTTAATCTCTACATATCCCTTTCAACCCACGTCCTCAATTATCTGCTTCATATATTCTAATCTCTGTCTTTCTCTACAGTTTTTACCTTCGACTGTTCTAGCAAATTAACCATTCCAGCATGTCTCAAAATATGACCTACCAGTCTGTCTTTACTTTCTTTAAGCTTCTTCCACAAACTTCTTTGGGGGCGTCCAGAAATTACGTGAGGTGAAATAGGGGGGAATCTCACCAAGGGAGAGAGGGGCGGAAATCTCACGTGAGATTTTGGAAATTTGTTTTTGACTGTGGACCTAAAAAAAAAGTCTACAAATGGCGCGAAATTCGATTTTAGGGAGGGTATTTCGTCGAAAAGTGGGGGTTGTTACCGACTTTGGAAGGGTGAGACCTAAAAAAAAAAAGGTCTCAAAAAGTTGCGAGGGCGAGTTTAAGGGGATGGTGGTCTGGACCAGATCTAGCCAGAGGGGGGTGGGGGTCGGACCAGATCTCACGAAGTCTCACCAGAGAGAGGGGAGGGGGGTCCGGAAATCCGGAAAAACACCTCTCTCTTTCCTCACTCATCATTTCCAAAACTCGTATGTAACGTTATTTCAGTGATCACCGAATCGAGTCAAATTTACAAGGGGTTTGGCTGTACTAGTCAACTAATCAGTATGACGTTGTGCCCCTCTGTATTGTATGTATACACTGATTCTCATGCAAGCTGACCCATAACTGTAGTAACTGGTCTTTGATGACCTGCATACTGGCACTGGGACAGAGTAGACGTACGAGCTGGTCCCACACGTTTTCTATCGGTCACAGATCTCGGAATCTTGCTGATCAGGGAAGTTCCCCAGCATCACGCAGACATTTCACAGGGACACGTTGCCATGTGTGGACGAGCATTGTCCTGTTGAAAAATGGCACCACGTCGCTTGAGGGGTAAAACCTGAGGACGGGGTATGTCGTTGACGAACCATTGTGCCGTATGAGTTTTCACTGCCAGCGGTGAGCTTAAGTCAACCCGATGGTTCCACACACCATAACGCCAGGAGTAACACTGCTGTACCTCTCCAGAACACTGAAAGAATTGGACCTCTCCCAGGTCACCACCATACTTGCTGACGACGGTCATCCTGGGTAGTGTCGAACCGCTATTCATCGCTGAACAAAATGTGACGTCATTCATCAATAGGCCATTCTTCTCGGTTAAGCAACCACTCCAAACGCAGCCTATTGTGTTATGGTGTTAGCAGCAGCGTAAGCATGGGACAATAATTTCCTATTCCGGTTGCTGGATGACACAGAATGTTGCAGAGAGTCCATTACTTGTTTTCGAACGGCAGGCGCAGATGTGAAGGGGTTACGATGTGCTTGGTATACAATACGGCAATCCTCAGACGTGGTCGATCAGAACCTTGAGGACGAGTATGCCTTCCCTCAAGTCACATCGGAATTTCCCACAAATCTGGATACTGCACGATTCTTCTAACTAGCCAAATGGAGAACCACAATGAGGCCCCTTTGAAATTCTGTCAGGTGCTGATAATGCTGCCTCAGACGATTGTGCGGCATCTCCATGGCTTCTCAGTCATCACTCAACATCTGACGCTGTTCATATCCCTTATATATCCTATAAGACCTGGAAACAATACTATGCACGAACGATACTAATACACTCTGGTGGCCGTGTTACCAGTTATAGAGAATTTCAACTCTTATCATTTACAGACGTCGGCGCTCGTAGTGTAGGGGCTAGCACGCTGGCCTCGCATTGTAAGGTTGGTTTGAGTCCGGCCTCTCAAATGGGTGGTTTCAATTAAGTGTTGTGTTCATCTTGTGCTGTCCTCATAGTAGTGTCCACAATATCATAATTAAAGCCTGATACAGCAATGGTACAAAAACAAATTGGAGCTTGCTGAGTGGTCACCAAAGACCAAAGAGTTTATTTTTAAAAAAATCATTTACGGTCACTGTATGTTTACGAAGTTACGCTGAGAACTGGCCACGTCTTCTGGGTGTTTCAATATATTTGTCGGGAAGTATATTTTAGAAGTAAGTGTTTTTGCTATTGTCGTTTAAATATAGGATATTGTTGATATTAGGAACAAATTTGAAGTTCTTAGGTAGAGCCGTTGTAGAGACATATTCGGCAACAAATTGGTCCATAAGTGACAGATTCCATGGCTACTTTAGTATTTATTTTTACTAAAAAGATTACGCTGATTACTTTTAGTAAAATCTGTCAGAAAAATAGAAGTTTGGTTTCAAACATACGAATGGAATTCACGTTAAGCAAATAACCTGAGTATAGATGTTGAAATCACAAAATTGAAATTTTCTCGAATTCTGCGCTTTATGTTGCTAAAATAATCGTCAGCCAATTCATTCATGAAGTGATGTCTCCTCTTATAGTTGTGAGTTCAGGTAGAACTTTAACAGTCTTCTCCAAGTAGAATGGTCTCGAGTGATTCTCTAACTGACCCCAGCAACCCCGTATGTGTTTTGGTCCTATCAGTCTGGTGGTCTTCGTCATGATCTCTTCGACTCCACTACAACATTGTTTTAGTCCATCTGTCATGCTTCCTCCAAGCCAGCACACTGCCACTTCATGCGGACTGTCTTATTAGGCTGTAACCATGTATCGGTCAACCGGTAATAGGGATAATATCGGACCAGAAATCGATATTTTTTCATGGTCGATACCATAATATCGGTACGATGCTATGGAATATCGGAAGCTACAAACCCCTTAGCACTAAAAAATCCTGTAAATAAATGTATGTGTGACAGGAACCAAACATGACTAAGTTAAACGCTGACTTAGCTCGATAGCAAAATCGATAACTTCCTTTCTCACTCTATGGTTACATTTCGCGTGCATCTTTGAGTCATTCAATTCTCGTTTAATTTTTTCATTTTATTATTTAATCCGTTGTGTTACGCTTGTTTTCGTATCACTTTTCCAAATTTGTTTAGCCGATCTCACTTTTTTTTTTTTTTTAAATCTGCTTAATGTCTCTTTAACAGCGAGGTCTTTAGAGACGGGAAAGGATGGGGGGCAAGGAATGGGAAAGAATTCGGCCATGGCCTTTTGAAGGAAGCATCCCGGTATTTGCCTGGAGTGATTTGGGAAACCATGGAAAACCCAAATCTGGATGCCCGGACGGGGATTCGAACCACCGTCCTCCCGAATGCGAGGCCAGAACGCTCGGTTCGCTTGTTTTTGTGAATGTTGTGTTTGTAATCTAAGACGTGAAAAGAAATAATTTTAAGAAAGAAGAAGATGGAGCTTTCTGCACGATTTGAAACAAACACGTCAAAACATCCGTCAATACAAGTAACTTTGCTGCTCATACGAAACATCATAAAATAGACGAAAGTAAATCCCACAGGTAAGTATTTAGATTTCAGGAAGTAAATAGTGCACTTTTGTATTAAATAATGTGAAATTTCCGATATAAATCTGTTGAAAACCCATATATTTTGTCTACGTTTTCGTAGATTAGCATTTGTTTTTAAAAGAATATTATCATAAATGGCTATTATTATACTGTTCCTAGTTCTTTGTTTCGGAGTTACTAGAATATTCCAATCATAATTACTTTAACTTTCTACCATAATATTAATAGGTTTATGTATTAGTAGTTATTTAGTGTTATTTTTAATATTTCAGCAAATATAAATTAAAGTTTTTTGTTTTTGTTTTGTTTTGATAAGCCAACATCTGCCGCGTCAGTATCAGTGGGCTGCACTTTAGAGATGGTTTTCGAATGGGATATCTATAATCAAGATACTTCGGTTAGGCCATTAATCCGCCAAACACACCACAAAATAAATAAATTCTTTGAAAAATGTTCTAAAGGGGGACAAAAAAATATGACCGTTTAACTGATACAATTACTTAATTGATCTGTATTGATAACAGACCATTTAATGCGTTTAAAGGCAACTATTTAAGCATTTAATGAAGCAGTTAGCACAAAGCCCTTTCTTGTGAAAATACGAAAGCAAAGTTAATAACTGTGAAAGAAAAAATTAATAAAAAATATAAAAGTTTCGAAAGTTATGAAGGAGAAATTGAAAAATATAGAACATGTATCTATTACTTCGGATATCTCATCTTAAATCATGAAAAAAAAATGACTGGGTATTGTGGGCCATTTCCTCAATTGCAAGTTAATCAATTTTTTATAAACGTGAATAACAGGCCAATGCAATTGAATTTTGTTTTATTTTGGTGTCGTACGCGTTTCGCTCTATTTCAAGAGCATCATCAGCGACATCTGTTTGGTATTTATTCATTTATTTAGTTACATTTGGTTATATTGTTTTGTAAACCAAATGTAACTAAATAAATGAATAAATACCAAACAGATGTCGCTGATGATGCTCTTGAAATAGAGCGAAACGCGTACGACACCAAAATAAAACAAAATTCAATTTCATTGGCATGTTATTCACCTTCATGAAAAAAATGGTTATCTGGCAATTACAGTGCATTTTTGCTGCAAATTGAATTAAACTCAATCACGAATGAATTACATGAGAGTCAAACTGGGGTGTGTATTTATCATCAGTTGTCAGTTACTGTAACGCATTGGAGTATTGAGTCAGATAAAGTTATGACTTTCGTAACAGATTCTGGTGCCAATGTGAGAAAGCTATGAAGGAGACATTTAGTTCAGGCTAACATGTGTCACGGTTTGCTCAAATGATAAATTTATTTGCTGAGGATGCTATGTGTAAAACTTCCTATCTAAGCAATGTTATCGAACGTGTCAGGAATATCGCTAAATATGTAAAGAAAAGACATAAAGCTACATTTGGCTTACAAATAAAACAAATAGAAATTAAGGTTTCAGAAGAAAAAACTCGAAAATTCATACTAGATGTAAAAACACGCTGGAACTCAATGTATTACATGCATCAAAGGTTTCTTGAACTTGCGCCCTACATAAGTGAAATATTTTTTTTTCCAAAATTGATGGAGCAACGATGCTGGCAGCAATTGAGCTTGCTATAATCAAAGAATTTTCCCATGTCGTATGGCGACTTGAAGCTATAAAAAATATTCGCCTGCTGAGCAATAAGTAAGTATTTTAAAAGTAATTCCTATTATAAGCTGCGTGATAGATCAGTACATTGACATGAAAATTACTTGTAACATTTTGGGCGATTGAAGAAAAATGTTTCATTGCAAATAAAAAAAGTTTTGTTCAGATCGAATATTCGCGATTAATGGCAGTGTACACTTTATTAGATCCACGATTCAAAAACTTGCATTTTAAAAATCTGGTGCATGTTCTTAAGCTATGACACAAATACGAAGAATGGTATCTGAAAATAAGAAGGCAGTTTTCGTTTCATCCACATCATCCAAAGCCTAGGATTTCTATTTCTGGAGCTCTACAAATCACTGGCCTATACACAGACTAAAATAGAAAAGACTGATTGCGACGATTAATTAATCTTGTATCTCGCCGCACATAGTAAACTAGTCGGTACCTTCTCAACGCTTGTTCTCGAAGGCAGGAAACTGGGAATAGACTTTAAGGGAAAAGGTTAAGCAAACTACTGTTTTGAGGACATATTGATGACGAATATTGGCAGATGTTATTATTATTATTTTTTTTAAAATATCAACTAAAATTTATCACTTGATTTTAATTTACAATTACATTATTATATTTCTAATATATCAAAAATAATATGATTCGATTGACCGCACTACGCTGTTCAATATACTACGTGAATATGGAGTAGATAATAAAATTTTAATTCAACAAACTTTGATAAATACAACTTCAAAAGTGAAATTTATAGGAGAAATCTCTGAATGTTTTGAAATTAAAACTGGTGTAATACAAGGGGATGGGTTATCACCACCCTTGTTCAACTTGGTACTAGACAAGATCATTAGCATATGGAAAAAAGAAATATCTGGAATATGTATGGGAACAAAGGATAAACGAATCAACATAAAATGCCTTGCTTTTGCGGATGATCTAACAGTAATTACATGAACTGTTGAGGAAGCCAAACATGCTGTTGAAGAGCTTCATGAGGTAGCTATCAAAACCGGACTCCAAATCTCTTATGAGAAAACGCAATATATGGACTCCATAAGCACAAACCTTATGGCACTATCAAACAAGTTAAACACTTTAAGTACTGAGGAGAAAATATTGGGAATACTGGAACTGAGAAAGAAGCCCACAAAAACCGTGCTGAAAAAATGCAAAAAGCATATGCAATTACTTGGAATACTTACAATAAGAAATCACTTTCCACCAAAGCCAAACTCCATCACTACCACACGGTCGTTCTTCCAGGAGCACTGTATGCGACGGAGACACCATCATTAACGGGAAATGTGAAAGGAATAGAACAAATAGAAAGACAGATACTGAGAAAAATATTCGGCCCCAAAATCCAAGATGGCATCTGGATGCGCAAAAGCTCAGAAGAACTGTATTCACTGACAGAAAGATTCACCTCACTCGCACGGAAAAGACGCATGAAATTTTATGGACATATAGCACGAATGGATGACTTACGACTTACCAAGAAAATTTTCCACATCGTCTAAGGTCCCCGACAAAACAAAGCACGCTGGTTTATAGAAACCCAGAAGAACCTCGCAGAAGCCAGCCTTGACTCATTGACATCCACACGCTGTAAATATAGACAATTGATCACCTCACATAAATTTGCCCCTAAAAGAGCCCAACATCAAAAAATCTGAAACTCAGAAATTCATGGACACAAGAGAGACGTCAAGCCCACAGCGAAAGGAAAATAAGAACAGCAAGAAGAATAAGAAGGACAATGCAAATTAATGGTCCACGCGCTCCTTAGTGGGCTAAACAATATAATAATAATAATATATACATATACCAGGAAGTTCGATAGTATCCGGTTCCAGGTGATCGATATCTTTTTGGAGTCAGTATAAATAACAATATATTTATCTACATTGAAATAAGTTAGCATTCATACGTCTTCCGAAGACGTCCGCGATCTTTGCAATATAATGTTCATTTTTGAAACATTTGGAATATAAAGTTTGATTGCAACCGGACAATCCATATTGCCACTACTGTTGAAGTCATTTAACTTAATTAAGTGATGGTTCAAGTTACTTCTCGTTTTTATTTATATAGTTGGCTGTAGCATTGCGACTGTGAGAAGAAAATGCGACTCCGTTGAATGTGATCCTTGGAAAAATCGCCGGACGTATTTCCATACGGTTTCAAACATTGTACGTCCCAAGATTATAAAGCGACATCGGCATGCTGAGAAATAAATAAAAAAATGTTCTGTTCATGTGTTTGTTTCGTCGAAAGCAATTCAGGCAGAAAACTGGTAGTATTTTGAAGATGTTTCAAACAATAACTACCCTATGGTCCCAAAAGTACAATACCGTATATTTAATTTAGATCTGACGTCGACAAGTTGATAAATTAAATGTCAGCAAATGAGTATCCATTTAAAGATGAGTTACTTCTTGTAGATTTTTGCCGGGATACGTACCAAAGGCACTGTATAATTCGGAAATGAAATTATCTGGAATTGAAAAATATATCGTGTATACATTAATGCGCCTTCACACATGAGAAACACGACACTTATAGCAAGCACGTATGCCCTCTGCCAGATTCCAACCGGCGCACAGTGGTTCAGGATTGGAATATAGTGGACATTCGACCTTACGTCATAATATCGATCCAAAAAAATTGCTTTACATAGCATTTGCTGAGCTGATCAAAAAATTGTTATGTTCAATTTTTTTGATAAAAATGAGTCCTTCACACTTAAAATTAAAAAAAAATAAATTAAAAAAATGTATGGGTGGAAATCTATTTTTTTTTTCACGGCACTATATCAAAGTGTCAAAGTCAAACCTTATGCAATTATAAGTACCTATCCTACTTAATATTACAACATAAAAATTTCTTGCGTATACTTGCCCCTTTGACAACAGGGCGCAAGTGAATTCCGGGGATAAAATATAGCGAACATTCGAACTAAAGTCATAATATCGAAAAAAATAAAAATAAAAAAAAAAAAATCTTTAGGTAGCATTTGCTGTGCTGATCAAAAATTACTATGTTCAATTTTTTTTCTGATCCATATTATGACTTTTGTTCGAATGCCCACTATTTTTTTACCATGAAATTCATTTGCGCCCTATAGTCAAAGCGGCAAGGATACGCAAGAAATTTTTATGTTGTAATATTAAATAGGAAAGGTACTTATGATTGCATAAGGTATGACTTTGATATAGGGCCGTGAAAAAAAAAAATTGATTTCCATTTTTATTTTAAGTGTGAAGGACTCATTTTTATCAAAAATTGAACATAACAATTTTTGATCAGCACAGCAAATGCTATCTAAAGCAATTTTTTTGGATCGATATTATGACTTTAGTTCGAATATCCACTATATTCCAATTCTGAACCACTGTGCGGCGACTCGCGGCCAGAACTTCAACCCATACGTAACCGACGCTGGCGCTTCATTCTTGAGGAGGTCAAATTATCCGGACGAGGAATTTAAGATAGAAATCTTCATTTCATAACCACAGACGAAATAAAAAAAAAATCAAATTAAAAAAATTGAGGGAAAGAGCTAGTCAGCCAGTAACAACAGACTGTCGCAGCACAATAAAAACTTAACTCACTTGACAATCCGAAAGTTGACTGGATGCTCCAATAGGAAGCATACTAAGTCCAGTTCAGCAGTGGTCTGATGAGTCTGTTCCTTCCGTATGGTACCTGTAGTTTAACTTGGAATCCTAATTTAGCTTCTAGAAGTAAAGGTCATGTACCGCGAATCGAACTGGAGAACTACAATTTACAGATCAGGAACCCTGCCACCGAGCCAGTGATTGCGATCAGAAAAATGTTACAAGCATCTCTCTTCTCTGGGGACATTGAGAGTTGTGGGTGTGCGGTAACGATCGGGTGTGGCATTCCGGAAAACGCGGGTTCAAATCTCCTCCCAGTTATTATGGCCATACCGTATAATTTACGCTACCATTTACAATATAATTTATCACGACTTACTATACAACCTCCAATATCGTGCATTGGCAAGCTTGTAATCTCATCCTTTTATAAATGGTTTAAATCGGCTCCACTCAATAGCTGATTAAGTAATTAATTTTTCGAGAAGTTTCCGATGAAATATTGAGTGTAACGATTGTACGGAAATTCCATTGATTTGCTGAAGTACATTAGTAAACACGGAAATGCGTTCCGAACACCATTTTAATTTAGCTTATTTTAAATCGTACCGTACGTATTTAATACTGTGGTTGAATCTCGCCTATTTTGCATGCAGGGTAAATCTTTGTATTGTTGATGTAGACAACGATTCCTTAATAACGGTTTGGTTATGTAGATCCAACACAGCGCTCCAATAATCCTTTCAATATGCTGTTACGTTATGAACAATTAGGAAATTCGTAAAATTTTCCGCATACGTTTAAAGAAATGACCTAACTCTTGTCATTGCTAATCCGCGAAGTAAAAGGAATCCTGCTACAACTACGAGTATTTCGATAAATAAATTTCTGAAAGATAATGAACAATTTATCGACACTGCCACATGAATACTGTATCGAATGAATCATTCTAGAGTTGTAATATCTGTCTCGATTTGGGCTTGCAGTCATGGATAGTACGAATTTCGTTAAGTTAATTTATGAGAAGATTGGTGTTGTTGGAAGGAATTTTGAAATTTTATTAAATTAATAGAACCCATGCCTGTCAAAAATGACGGATTGAATGGAGTGTTCTCACATTTCTTCAATTAATTTGAATTATTAAAAAAATAACGTTCAATTTTAACGTTTCAGTTGTAGTTCACATAACGTTACGGTTGGAACTATTATATGCGTCTGAAATAACATGGGAAATATGGCGTCAGTGAAAGAAAGGCGAATTAAAATCTTCACGGGTTGTTACATCTTTCTTTTTCACTACCGGTACCTGTAGTTGAGATCAATACACCAGAGTTTGAACGGCTGATATAGTAGGAACTACGTAAATGCATATAAATAATGATCTCAGAAATATGACGTCGTGAAAGCAAATCAAAAAATATATATTAATAACATAAGTATTATTAGTTTTAATCCTGTTCCAAGCCACTTAAATCGTGATAAATGTGGAAATACTTTCATCCACATGACGCAATGCTTTCAGAAACACAGCTTTCTTAATATTTTTAAAAAAATAAACCTAAGTTCCTCATGGCCTCTGCTTTAATGGGGCGTCAATTAATTACGTAAGCACACAGAAGGGGGTAACCGACAAAATCTCACCAAATGCTCAGCAAGGTGGTGGGGTCCCCCAACAGATCTTGATAATTCTCATAATGCTCATAATGCTCACCATGCTCACCATGCTCTCCATGCTCCCATGCTCACCATGCTCTCCATGCTCTCCATTTTCACCATGCTCGCCATGCTCACCATGCTCTCCATGCTCTCTATGCTCACCATACTCACCATGCTCACTAGAGGAGTGGTTCCAGCCAGATCTCACCAATGCTCACCTAGGGGGAGAGGGGGAGTCCAGATTTACGAAAAAAACTAATCACGCAATTAATGGACGCCCCCGAACAACGCAAACCAGTTGTCTTTATGGCCCAAACTAAGTTTCATCTAATCAAAACATCCGCTAATATTACAGCTCGAAAATTAAAGCTTTATCTTACATTTTTGTGGACGCAGAATATAACGAAAACATCCACATGAAACGAATATAAATAAACAAAAATCAGCTAGTTACTAATATCTTACTTTAAACGTAATACCTTCATACTTTTCTTTCGGCGTTCTGGCAATTCATTTCTTCGCAATTGCTTAATTAAATAGAACTGTTACTAACTAACAACTATAACCTGCATTTTGTTGCAACATCTCTGGCCGTTGTTAGTCCGACAACGAGGACCTGGTGCGTGACGTTAGCGTAACGGACACGATGACCAAAGTAACATTCTATTGGCACTGATCATCGGCAAAACTTCAAAAGAAACTGACGTGGCGCCGCGTAATATTTTTGTAGCCGAACTGCCCTGGAAGAAGATCACAGAATAAGGGTCGAAACGTCGGCTACAAGAACTATGACGCGGCGCCACCCGGGCAGCCAAGAATCGACTGACTCTAGCCGCGGAAGCCAACGATTACTTCAAAAGAAACTGTTTTCATGTCATTTAATAGCATGGTTTCGCAAAATCACTCCAAACGAATGCTGGCATGATTCCTACAATTCTAATGGCTGAATTCCTTGATTCCCATCCCTCTCCTTTTTCTAGTCACCTCGACGAATGACGCAGAACAGACGAGATGTAATCTAAATGATACTCAATCGCCTGTTGCCAGAGAGCTGTGCTTGCTCCGTTTCCTTAATGAGATGACAGAGTTGATGACTGTGAGCTTGCCGCTGCTGCTTAGCGAGTGATCGATAGTGTGACGTAGTGAGAGTGGGCGGGGCGCGCCGCAGCTGATTCACAGGATACCTGCCGCGGTGTGTCACTGCGGTCACTAATGTTTGTTTACCCGCGTCCACAACAAGAGTTGAAGCTACCGCCAGGGCACATTTTAACTCTCCTATACTTATTCTAAAATGGAGTACGATACTTTTTGTCATCGGGGAGTGATCAGTCAACAGACATCAGAGCCGGCACAATACGTTTTGTGGTCGTTGTCCTCTGTAGCACACAATCGTAGGCATTTTAATCTCGTCGGCGGCAAACACAGCCGTAACGTTAGAAATAACCGACACATCCTCGAGCTCCAGAAGTCACTGACAGCTTCTCAGGCAGTGATACAATTTTCTATATTTTCGCATACAAATTCAGTCCACAAAAAAACTGTTGACTTTAAGAACAGACTGAAATATTTCCACTTCCAAGTTAATTTTACTGAATACAAGGATTATTTTGTTAAATTTAAAAAGCAAAGAACATTTAGAAAGTGATTCCTTGGCATGCCAGCGTGACGAGTGAGCGGTAACGCTTTGCCTTCACATTCGGGAGGACGCGTGTTCGAATCCTCGTCTGGCCACCTACATTTCGATTTTCCAGAGCTTTCCCAAATCACTCCAGGAAAATATTGGAATGGTTCCTTCAAAACGATTTGGCCGAATTCCTTTCCACACCTTGCCCTCACTACTTTCCCGCTTCTAACAAATCCGACGAGGAGTAAAACCCTAAGTTAAAAAAGAGAAAAATTTTGTACTACGCATTACGTCCACTGGTAACTTTTTTCTGCCATCAGTCATTCTACTGTGCCAAAGATTATATAGCTCAGCAGTGTTATGTTAGGTAACAATAGGCTAGTTCCGGGAATAAGCAATAGGATTAAAACAAATTTCGACAGTTCTGTTTCACAGATGGGACTTAAGTTTTCCTTGGGCAGAAAACGTAACTTTACATAAATCCTGCTTACTGCACATGTTAACTTCTGAATTTGGATTTGCTTCCCTGACTGGAAGTTACAACAGCCGGTTTCAGACGACTGAAATGAAATTCCTCAGATCAAGTATCCACAAGGCCAGACGAGACAAAATCAGAAGCAAAACATTACAGCTTCAACTAGGACTAAGCGTTCTAAAACTCTTAGAAGAATCGAGACTCAAATGGTTTTCTTACTTGATGATAGATCATCTAAGGCATATTTTTAAAAAAAATCGGTAACTGGAAAAAGACCAAGAGAAAGATTGCGACATTGTTGGATGAAGCATTTAACAAAAACACCTATCAAACCACGGTCCATAGAAGATGCTGGAAGAAAAGCAGTGAAGAGATAATAGATTATGAAACAGACTTGTTCATTTCCTCACCCTGTCCGCTGGAGAGGAAAATCGATGTTAATGATGGGTGTCTCAAAAGATAGTGATGCAGTCCTCGAAATGTCTATATGATGAACTAACATCTTCATCTCCATCTTCTTACTTCCTGCATCTTAAGTGATATCCTAATTTCGGTGTTCCTGCCCAGGTCTTCCGTCAACTAACCGCTTGACATAAAGTTCTTTTTATTTTTTTTAACGCGATTAATTCCTCATCTTCTGCGGTTCTTTCTTCGCCATCCATTTCCAGAACATGATCACCAGGTAGTGTATCTGCGGGCTTGGCAGTAATACTGGAAGAAGTGAATGCATCGACGATGGTCGTAGCAGCGTTTCAGATAGCGCTAATTACAGCAATATATCATGCAGGTTTAACCGTCGGATTAATCAGGTGCTTGGCGCTGCTACACATATCCTCATTATTGATGTAACAATAGAAATAAATAACGAATGGTAGATCTGCAGTATAACTTGGATAACTCAGTGCCTCGTTGATAATACCAGTTACTTGTTACCGATACTTGTTAAATATAACTCATGTGTTCGCAAAACTCTCCTTATGATCATTGTCTTTCGACGTTTTTGTCTGTTCGTTTAGACTGGTACATCCATACTGACCTGTGCTGAACTCTCCAATATTCTTTACCCACCATGGGTCTCCAGGCCACTCTATTGGTGTCTGTACTTCCTCTATCTCACTCGTCCGTACTCTTGCAACAAGCTCCTTCTTTTCGTTCCTCCTTCTTTAAAACGAAAGTGGTGGGTGAACGGTTAACGTTCTGTCCTCGCATTCGGGAGGACGAAGTTACGAATCCCCGTCCGGACATACAGATTTGGGTTTTCCATGGTTTCCCCAAGTCACTCCAGGCAAATGCCAGGATGCTTCCTTCAGAAAGTCCACAGCCGAATCCCTTCCCGTTCCTTGCCCACAGTCCCTGCTCGCCTCTAATGATCTAGACGTCAAAGAGGCGTAAAATCATAAGCATAAGCATCTTTTCTTTAAACAGCCTACTCAGCGCTACGTCTTCAACTGTTCTTTCCTCCATTCATATTACATGTCTCCGCTATAGCTCTCTTTCCTTCTTCGGCATTTGCTTATTAATAGCTTGGGCTATTTTTTTATTTTATTTCCGTGTTTGTGTTCCTGTGTTTGCCGCGGTCCAGTCACGTTACAACAGGAGCGGGCGGTGCGGCGGATGGTTTCCGCTCGGCTGACGCACGGTTGCGTGACTGCGTGAATCAGCGACTGCCGCCACCTCAGCAATTATCTGGGAGAGGGACCACCGCGCCGAGAAGGCAAACGCGCTGGTACTGTGGCTCCACTGAGAATTAAAAAACTCAGCTACCAACGTAAGTGAACGTAAGCCAAATAGCTAGTGAAACTACAAACATTGTTTACTAGCCATTCCGCGCGACCTCATGAGCGGGGAATTAGAATTTTATTGGTAGATTTGGATGTAAAGCGTGATTTTATATATATATGGCCTTTGGTCTTTTCGACCATTTAGCCAGCTCCATTTTGTTTACGTTGCAACAGCTGTTTCAGAAATTCATTATGATGTTGTGGACACTACAGTGAGGACAACACAACACGTATTAAAACCACCCATGCCCGAAGCCGGACTCGAACCGGCGCGGCGGCCCTTGCAATGGAAGGCCAGCGCGCTAGCCACTACACTGCCAGGGCCGGCGTAAAGCGTGATTTCGTGATGATATTACAAACTTTCAGAGATGATGAGCAGAGCAAATGTATCAATTTGAGGTAAGAAACACTGGTCCGAAAACGAGTGAGTAGAAAGTCGTAAACGAAAATCTTCTGATACCTCTGACAGTGGAATACGTGTACCGGTACTTTTTTTTGCTAGGATTGTGGGATAGGCAATTCCGGCGGGCACTTACAGTAGGCGTCGTGGTTGGATAATAACTCATGTACAATACTCCTGTCGAGACTGAAGAGGATCTCCTGGCTAGAATTCTCGCTGGTCGCGACACTGTTCAAACGACACCGGGGATATTAGAACGGGTGCGACAGAACTTTGTGCGATGATGCTATGCCTGCATTGACTCTGAGGGATGCCATTTAGAACAACTGTTGTAAATATATCATCTTGTGAAACTTGGTCAAGTAAATGGAATTTATTATTACTGTACTGTAGACTTAGGATTTTCGATCTCTCTTAACATCTAAATCTACATATATACTCTGCAATTCACAAAATTGTGGGTGGCAGAGGGTACTTAGCACCAAAGCTAATCTCTTTGCTTTGCATTCCAATCCCTAATGGTACGAGGGAAAAAAGAATTCATATAAGAATCAGTCCGGCACCTTATTTCTCTAATTTTATCTTTCCTGTCCTTCCGACTCAAATAGGTTGGTGGAAGAAGTATTTCACAACACTCGAAAGTGAAAGTGGGAGTACGCATGTTTACCAATAAGTTTAAACCGAAACGTGTGTCGGCTATCTACCAGAGACTCCCAGCCTAGTCTACTAATCAGTTCTGTGACGCTTTCATAACGGCTGTAGCAAGCGGTAACGAATCGAGCGGCTCTTCTCTGTACTTTCTCTATGCTTTCGATCAACCCGTTACGAAACGGATCCTAAATGGCACAAAAATAGTTCAAATGTGGACGCTTTCTCCTTCGTTTGTTCATTACAATTTTTCAAGATTCGACCTATGAATCGCAGCCTAGAATTTGTTCTAGCGACTAACGAATTAATGTGTATGTCCCATTTCATGTTCCTTTGTACTGTTACTCCCAAACATTGAGTTAGGTGCGCCGTTACTATTCCATCAATAGGGGAAACTATCTGATGGTGTTGTGGAGTATTCAGCGGGAATCTGTACGTAATGGTCAGGGTTAGGAACTTGGGGCCTTTAGTTTGAGCGCTGCGCGAGGCTAAGGCAGGACTCGAGTGGACTTTCGCTTATAACTTTCGACTCAGTCGTTTCCTGACCGGGGTCCCTTACCTCAAATATATAGATTTACCCTTCTCCATCATCCCTGAATTTTTGTAACATCGTCACGGAATCACCCTGTAGAAAACTGTAAGTTACGTAAAGGTGTGCCAAAAAGCAGGGAGTCAGGATAATGTGACGGGGATGCCATCACCATACCATTCAACATTGAACCTGTCTCATGAAGGGAACTAAGTTTCAATATGTTTAAAAATAATAACAAAGTAGGAGAGGGAAGGTTCACTGTGGGAGACTATCTACCACGGTTCCTTCTGAAGTTTTAATTTAATTTAATTGCAATGGAGCACAGGCTCCGGTGGCAATTTCCCTACACACCCATCTTCCCCCTATCCTGCACCCACCTATATTAGCCCTCTACAAATTTTATCTATAAATTCTTTCAAAGTTTTCGGTAAATTATTAATCATTTCTCTTGGTAACTCATTCCAATCCCTGACACCCTTACCTAAAAAAGAGAATCTTCCCACACCCTTGTGCCTGAAATCGAGTGCCAGCTTGTGGTCATGGTCATCTTTTCCCTTCCATGCAATACTTTTCATACCTATTGCAATATCTTTCCATGCCTCATCGCCAGTATATGCCCTGTACACTCCCATGACCCTCCTCATCCTCCTCCTGTCTTGCAATGAATCCCATTCCAACTCCTTTATCATATATGTCACTGATTGCATTCTGCGATAATTTACAGAAACAAATCTAGCAGCCCTTCTTTGCACCCTCTCCAACTCCTGTATTTGATACGTAAAATGAGGGTCTCATACTACACTCTACCATATTCGAGCAATGGTCGGACCAAAGTTTTGTAACCCAATTCCTTTACTTCTCCCGGACATCCCCTCATCACTCTCTCCAACAAGTGCAGAACTTTGAAAACTTTTCCTACCACCTGTCCAATGTGTCCAGCCCAGTTAAGCTTGTTATCAAAAGTAATGCCAAGATATTTATATTTCAAGTCTTCAGCAAGCAATTCTTTCCCCACCTTATATTCATAATTAACCTTTTGTTTTTTATTTGTGTATCTAATAAGCTGACACTTCTTTGCATTTATCTTCATCCCATGTTTACCAACCTAGCTAGATATCCTGTCGAGATCACCCTGCAACTGTTTACATTCCTCTATCGTTTTGATTTTTTTACACAGATAGTAATCAATCGACACAATTATTCATTAGAATAATGAATGGCAATCGTCCCAATTCGCTACCCTGCGGCACACCCATTTTTACTTCTACTTCTTTTGATACTACTTTTCATACCTTAACTTTCTGTTTTCTACCTTTTAAAAATTCTTCTACCCAGCAAATCACTTTCACATCCACTCCAATGGTTTTTACCTTATTTACTACCATTTTATGGCTTACTCTGTCAAACGCCTTTGACAGATCTAGTGCTACACTATGAATTTGGTCTCCCTTGTCCATTTCATCTGAAATATTTTGCATATATCCCACCAACTGAGATTCGCATGAATATCCTTGCCTGAACCCATGTTGCCTGCTTGAAATTCTAAACTCTATTTCTCACCCCTCCTTTATGAACCGGTACTACTATTGCACTTTTCTAGTCCTGTGGTTGGCAGCAAGTATCCAGACTCAATTTAAATAATATTTCAAGATAAGGTACAATGCCACATCCGTTTGTGGTTTTAAATTATGTCACTTTTTGATGACATGTCGATACCGTTTTGTACACAACGTCTCTGGTTTTGCTGTTCTTTGTTAAGATATGCAGCCTTTGGGGGTTCGAAACCGGTGTCTGACGGATATTGGTGCAGCTCAAATCCGCACCTGTTCTGTGTAACACGTTGCGATTGTACATGAACAGATCATACACAAACTGATTGCGAGAGAAACAAAATCTGAATGACCGATATAACATTACAAAGACCTACACGCGCTATACCTCTGCCTCAGCATAGTTAGTTTTCAGAATTTCATGACAAAGTATGTTATTTATCATGAAAAAGGTATCTTATGTCCTTCCCAATTATACATAGTATTCCCTTGTCAAATTTCATAAAAATCTGCCAAGCCGTTTAATCGTATAAACGTAACAAACAGAGAGACAGAGTTACTATGGCATATATAATATTATTGTAGATAACATTTTATTTAGGTACACAAGAGAAGCAATTAATCAGTACTTAACTGCAACAACAAGTGTTTCAGAGGAGGTTTATAGAAGTAAACGATACCAGGCTGATGGATACCACTGGGCAGAACATGTCTAACGGAGGCAGTTGCATTGTTGTAACTCCATGCCCGGCACCTCTTGGCACCGTCGTGCCCATGGCCACCCGTGGCTTTCTTTCGCTCGGCTTTTTTCCTCAGTTGGTAGAGCTGACGCTTCTCCATATTTCTAACGGAGGTTGCTTCAGTTCTCCCTCGTTTACGCTGATTGTGCTTCCATTTTATTTTCATGTACTTTAATATTTTTCTTTCAAAGTGTAATAGTTTTTTTTTTAAATATACTTTTAACGCTCTTGAACTTTTCTTATACTCTCCGCCGTAATGTATTTAATACGAAATGACATTATTTTGCCTCCATTTACGCTCAAACAAGCGGGATACGTCGTCGTATCTGTCTGAGCCTGATCTCAAGTAATTGTCTGAAGTTCCAGGACTCTGGGTCCTCTGCCTTCTTTCCTGTTTGGGGTTATTTGTAATGTCTTTCATAGTCAAGTTTGAGGTGTCATCATCATCCCGGAGCATTTGCTGCTTATTCATCTCAAGCAGTTCGTGAGAAGGTTTTGTCTGTTGACATTTCCTTCAGGCTTTACAAGGTTACTGTCTTTTCATTTGGTATGTCTTATTGGTTGCTCTGGTTAGTTTAGTTGTTTGTCAGGGTTGACAGAGGCCTCTTGTGCTTGTCGTTCGTTGTGTGGTATTGTTCTAAGTTGGTGATTAAGGGATTGATTGAATATCTGGAAGCTCGGTAAAAAGATCGTGTGATCTGCGCGATCCTTTCTTCGAGCATCGGTATACCCGCGGCCTCATGCAGGTCGGCTGTGGGAAACCGGGGAGGCACATGAAGTGCTCGCCGAAGCGAGCGGTTTTGCATGGTCTGCAGCCTTTTTATCGCTGACCTGGAGGCGTAGCCCCATACGGGACACGCGTACTCGATTACCGGTCTTGTCAGGCTACAATATACGCTCACTCCGATGCTGGCTGTTAGTGCGCTGTCCGTATTTAGGATAGCGTACAGCTCCCTCAGCCTCATTGCGGCTTTGAGACAAGTTTCCTCAATGTGTCGCTTCCATGTGAGCCTGGAGTCGAATGTCACACCAAGGTATTTTACAGTGGTTGCCCACTCGATGTCCTCTCCGTGGAGTCGTAGTTTAGTTGTCTGGTTTTGGTGGCGATCACGTTTGCCCATACGCCTCGTCAGCATTATTGCTTGGGTCTTGCTCGAGTTTATGGTGAATCTCCACCGCCTGGCCCATGCTTCAGTTTGTTGGAGTACTTCATGTAGGCGCCGAATGGCAGCAGCTTTACATCTGTGCGCGGTGAAGAACGCCGTGTCATCCGCGTATAGGGCTGTACGAACCGTTGCTGGGGCGGAAATGTCAGCGGTGTACAGGTTGAACAGTTCTGGCCCTAGAACTGACCCTTGCGGCACACCCGCGTTGATTGGGCGGCGAGAAAATAGTTCATTCCCAACTCTCACTCTGAAGGATCTTCCGGTGATATAACTTTTAATTAGCTTCACAAGCGGGCCGGGGAGTTCCTGATTATAAAGCTTTTAAAGTAGTCCTCTGTGCCAAACGGAGTCAAATGCACTAGCCACATCCAGTAGGACTAGCGGACAGCAGCTCCGGTGGTTGAATGCGGTTGTGGCGCATTCGATTATACGCATGATCTGTTGGATGGCGGAATGACCTCTCTGGAAACCAAACTAGAATTCTGGGATGATGTTCTCGCTGCGGATATGTGCTTCCAACCTCTTGAGAAGGAGCCTCTCAAAAACCTTGCTTAGTGAAGGGAGGAGGCTTATGGGCCTATATTTTTGGGGGAAAGTGCCGTTCTTCCCTGGCTTGTGCACTCCTATCACCGTTACCTGCTTCCAGCATCGAGGGTAGTGCTGGGTGCGTAATATACAGTTGAACAGCTCGGTTATGCGTTCTACTGCTTGAGCTGGGAGATTTTTCAGCAGCCGATTTCCCAAGTTATCGTTTCCAGGTGTCTTTTTGATGTTTAATCTGGAGAAGATACGGCGAACTTCTTGTGCAGAGATCTCATCTATCTGGTAGCCGTCGTCTTCAGCGGCAAGGAAGCGCGCCAGACTTTTTTAAAAAGTTTTTATGTTATTGTGGTATCTAGGGCTTGCACTGAATCGCAGTTTCGTTTCCCGACCAATCGCGTTCATTCCCGCGTCGTGTGAGAGGATCTAGGTGTTACCGAGCAATCTGATCATCAAGTGTCGCCGCAAAGCCTAGATGTCACAGTTTCCACTTGCCTCGTATTCCGTATCTGTTGAGGCTTATCCAAATGCAGTAAGGTTATAGCGGAGAAGGATCTAGGTCCTACCGACCAAGTGTCTCCATAAAGCGTAGACGAATGTGTTTCCAGCTGTCTCGTATTCCATATTAGTTGCGCCCTATCCAAATGCAGTAAGGGTACAGCGGAGAGGGTTCTAGGTGTTACCGATCAATCTGATCATCAAGTGTCTCCACAAATCTTAGATGTCACGGTTTCCACTTGCCTCGTAAGCGGTATCTGTTGAGGCTTATCCAAATGCAGTAAAGGCACAGTGGCGAAGGATCTAGGTCTTACCAATCAATCATAAACACAACACACTGTTATCTCCACAAATCTAACTTTGTGGGAGTAAACATCGGAGTGTTTCTGAAAATTTCAGCCATTACCGAAATACCACCGAGGAAAATATCAATGCCTTTAAATATAATTTAAGTTTATACAACACTTAAACTTCTACCCGCAGTATGTTTCGATTCAGACGGGTTTCAATCATAGAACGATTTTTTTTTTGATTTTTTTTTTTTTTTTTTTTTATTTGCTATCTTGTAGTAAACTCCTAATGCAGTAAAAAGCATTCTTCATTTCATGTGGATATTGCTTCGTAAATGGCAACATACCCCTTTATTTCCAGAAATTTTATTATTTTCGGTGTATGGAAGGATATTATTAAGCTTCTAATGGGGTGGCGGTATTATTGTAAAGTTCATACTAAACTGTTTTTGTAAGTATGAAGTATATATCCAAGGTAACTTATAGGAATGGCACGTAATATGTGCTTGTAACACTTGAAACATAATGTTTTCATTTGATATCAATTTCTTGTGAAAAACCTGTGAATCCATTGTCCCTTTGATTTAAGCTCCCTTGTTCCTGAAAACTTCCTTTGTTACCATTCCTTTCTTGAAAACTGTAGATGTGAGATCAAGTAATTATCTTCCTCTAAAGCAAAGATGTGAGTAGTAATTACAGTTTTTGGTTCTTCATCTGCCTCTAATTTAGTTGAGATCACTCATCCCGTCACTAAGGATTCGCGAAGAGAACAGACCAACTTCGAGATATTCCCAACAGTAACAGATCTGTTACGTTTCAATAGATTTTTTGTGCTACAGTTGGTTTTGTGGTAGCCATTTACCACTGAGCAGTTTGATGGCTCCGTTTGTGAAGGCGCCTGACTGAGGACCAGTAGGTTCGAGTTGCGGTATCTGCTGGAATTGTTCCAGACCTGAAAAGTGACCTTCACTTCTGGGAACGATTAAAAAGAAAATAGGCTTCAGTCTCCGCGACCATTTAGCTAGCTCGAATATACATTGTTATGAGTATTTTATCAGGCTATACTAAGGTAATTTTTAAGACAACACAACACTTAATTAAACCGACCCACGCCCGAGTCCGGACTCAAACCGCCGCACACAGGGATATTTGACACAAAAGTCTGAGCAAACAAAAAAAAAAAAAAAAAAAAATATTCAAGAAAATTCCGAGAACCCCTATCTACCTGGCTAGAGGCAAATGTCAATAGAACAATAGCCGCCATGTTTTTTTAGATAAGCTTCATTCCCCAACGCGTGAAAAGTCATCTACTGAGCACATTGCAAGAGGTGCGTTCTGTCACGAAGTAAATACAAGCAAATTCAAAGTTGCACCATTTTAATTTGTGAGCCATGTTAAGTGAGTAGTGGTGTTTCTAAGCATAGATATTATACAGCAACGTACTTAGAATTGAAATCATGGTAATATACATCCAAAAGTATCCCACAACTTTATTTCTGTACATTTTCACTAGGTGACTCATTTTGTATGTATTTTTTTTTAATTACGAAAAGGGTTAAAGAGTGATTTTGTTATATTTCCCGACCTTTCCTGGCTCTGATTTCTTGAACAATTTTATTTTAGTGTACTATCTTGAAGTGGCGTAGCTAGGTCAACAAGGGCCCCGGTACAAAAAAATTATTTGGGGCCATCAGGCCAGATAGGCGACCTTGAGTTGAGTCTGGGGGCCCCTGAGCTGTGCTTGGGGGCCCATAAGCAGTAGCGTATCTAGGATCACAAGGCCCTCAGCCCTCAGACCTAAAAAAATGTCGCCCATTTGCCCTGAAGGCCCGTGGGCCCTCTGAGCTGCGCTTGGGGCCCCCTCAAGCTGCGCTCAGGGCCCCCTGAGCATGGGAGCCCCGGTGCTCTGCACCGCCTAGCCCTATGGTAGCTACTACGCCCCTGCTATCTTGTAGCTTCATTGAAACTCTTACAATGCGAGCCCCTACACTGCTATGGCCAGTATACTCTGCTTTGTTCATATGAAGTTCCTGTGACGCTCCGTGGTTCGGACTTTACGTTAAACTATAGGTCCCCTTTACTCAGTAGGATTACCAGGTTAGTTTAGGGTAGCCACGACAAGTGGCAAAGCGAAATTCTCGGCAGCATTCTGCTAATAGTGGCGTACGCATCTGCTTTTTGACAACTGTCCGCAAATGAGGATTACCTGGAAGATCAGCCGAAGCGGGCTTCTTACGCTTAGATGTCGTAATGCGCAGACAGCGGGGAGTTGTAGTACGTAAGAGCTTGTTGCTTCTGGCCAGCGAGCCACAGTCGTGAATCACCTGTCTGACGGTGAATAAGCGCTGTCCAAGGGGAGTGGTCATGGACTGCTACGTGCATCCAGCACACTCACTTCGCTTTCAACGCAAAGCAGTACGAAGTTAATACGTACTCCTTGCTATATGCATACACCATGGTTCGGAAAAAAACAGCGGTCGACTAAAATTTAGAACTGAAATATATCAGCGTATCATGACCTTATCGGATTCCCGGCAATCGTAAACGTTTTGGTCTAATCCAAGTTATCGGTATATGAACATTTCAGCACCATACCCCGTCTGTCTACAGTCTCTGGACAACAATAAACAAGTCATACGCCCTATTGTTAAATGGGTGTCGGTAATGATCAAGCCTGGCTCTCTGGGGGACGTGGGTGCAAATTCCCGTCCGGCCATCCAGACTGCCTTTTCGATGCTTTCCAGTGATCACTTCAGGTGAATCGCGGGATGGTTCCTATGTGACGCCATGGCCGAATTCCTTCCCGCTCTTTCTCTCTGATCCTCTCAACATCGATTTGGCGTAAAGCTGAAAGGAAAATAAATACAAAGCAGTGTTGGAACAATATTCGACAAAGCCAATATGCAATACATATACTTATCATCATCAGTGTTATGCCCTATGGCAGGTAAACACACGGCTTTTCTCCATGCTCTCCTGTCTTCTGCCCTTCTCTTCATCTCCAGGTAGTTGCCGTTTTCTTTATATTAGCTGTAATCTTGCACCTTTTTCTACCTATCACTCTCCTCCCACAAACTAGTCCTTCCAAAACATCTTTTAGCGAGCACTCCCCTCTCAGCAAGTGTCCCATCCAGTTCTTCTTTTATGACTTGGAATAGTTTTCCCCTTTCACCAATCTTTTCCAGGGACTAACCCATGTCTCTAGGTGCTACGGATATTTACAAGTCGGGGTGTACGACTTCAGAAGTCCCTGGAGAACTTCTACATATTGGTGCAGAAGTTTTAGAAGTGTCTGACTTCAGAAGTGAAATTTCATAGTCTGTATTTTCTAGCCTATTAGGCTCTTCACTACCTCCCAAGTTTCGTTCAGCATTTTCAATATATAATAAAATTATATTGGCCAACAGAACGGTTTGGTGGTGCAGTGGCTAAGGCGTCTGACTGGAGATCGAAATATCCCTTGTCTCGGCTGGGATTTTCAAAGGCCCTAGACCCGACCTTCACCTCTTGCAAAGCATACTGTGTAATGTGAAGTACGCCAGCATGCTTCCGAGGTTCGAATTACACGTTAAACTGTAGGTACACTACCCCCTGTTGGTTTAAGGCAGACTACGACAGAGGCGGAATACACAGCCAATAAAAGTCAGGTCATAACGACCACACGAGCTTTCCCTTTACTGACAAATAAAATTTTAAAAAAAGTTTTGTCCGACGAATAAAACTGGGTGAGCCTTTCGTATTTATTTGCTGAGTTTACCTCTACTTTTAAATATTTTCCATCACTCAGAATCTCATTCTTTGACGGGGGTGGGAGGAGGGCAAGTGGTTGAAGTTTAATAAATATTTATATATATATGTAACTACTCTGCTTACTGATAGTACAGTATTTACTAACACAATTTAAATAGCACTGTTTCTCAATCACACAATAATAAGATTTTTCGCTGTCATGTAATGCTAAATAGTAATAATCTCTGCAAGAACTGTAAAGAAATGTTTTGTCCAACCTTTAGAAAAATTTGAAATTTTTATTGTGGAATCTAAACGAAAATTTAAATTCCCGAAATAAACGACGTTAAATTAAAAAATAAAATCTGCTAAATCGGCTCTAAGCAAATCACGTTTAAATTTTAAAATAGTTGATATGAGAACAATTTGAAAATGTCGTTAAGGTTCATTTTTGTTAATATTTAACTACTAATGTTACTGTCGTTGAATATTTTTTTTTTTTTGCTTTCGTTACGTAATTTGTCATGTTATGCTAATTCCCGAAGTATCTCTGTTAGATTAGCAAGTCCAGTTTAAATGTCCTAAAATGAGTTCCCCTTAGTACCCAGTCCTTGTAGCTGGTCTGCTGGGAACTGTTGTTATTGTCACCCGAGATGACGCCGTTTATCTCAGCGAGCGCCTGTGGTCCAGCACCACGAATCCCCCAGAGAATTGGTCTTCCTTATCTGCGGTTGTCACGACTCTCTCATTCCTCTTATTTTACCAGCAGCCTCACACAGATAACAAGGAATGCATTCCAGATGTCGACGGCTTAGCGGGAAATCTCGATTACCTCACTTCATCCTCCTCGTTGGCGTATACAGTCCTTCGCTTGATGTAGCCATCTGCTCGTTGAACGTCCAGTACCTCCTTTACGTATTCCTTCATAAATGGCAACATTTTAAGGAGGTCAATTTTTATACGTGTCCTGGTATTAAAAAAAAAATTAATTGGCGTTAATCTATACTAATATTATAAATGCTCTGTATCTCTGTCTGTTTGTTACGTTTCTTGGGCTAAACGGAAAATGCTATCATGAGTAAATTTGACAAGCAGACGTGATTTGGCATTAGGATGGACACAGGATACTTTTTCTGCATAAATAGTTCATACTGTCACGTAATTTTGAAAAATTACGAAACAGCGATAGACTAACGCTTATGATGTCTAACACTCTGTAGTACCTGATTTTATAAGGGGTTCGTAACGCAGTGATTAACGCGCTTGCTCTTCTTCTTCTTTTTTTTTTTAATAAATCTTTGGTCTGAGTGCTCCTGTTCAAATCTCGATGTAAGCAAAGATTTTTAACAATTGTTTTTGATCGTATGAGCCACGCCTGGACGGTTAGTTTTTCGGATTCCATGCTAAACAATAGATACCACAAATTTAGGGGTGCAATGCTTGCCAAATCGTAAGTGGTCTAACAATGCTGTATGTGTACACTTTTTGAAGCTATATTGATCACTCAGCCGTTCTTTCTCTCGCAGTCATTGTGTTTCTGTCTCATCTGCACTAATCTATACTAATATTACAAATGCGAAAGTAACTCTGTCTATCTGTCTGTTTGTTACGTTTCTTGGGGTAAACAGATAATCCGATCGTGATGATAGTTGACGAGGAGATGCTATTTGGCATTAGGATGGACATAGCACACTTTTTTCTGTATAAATAATACATGTTGTCATAATTTTGAAAAATGACTGTAAGTCGATAGACAGACACGTAGGATGTGTAGGTCTCTGTACTACCTTTCCCCACAGCGGTATGTTAGATCAGTGGTTAAAGCAATTGCTTACCGATTTTCGGATCTCGATCTCCGCTTCAAATTTCGGTGAAAGCAATGGTTTTTAAAAATTGTTTTTTATCGTATGAATCACGCCTGCACCGTCGGTTGTTCGGTTGCCTGTTAAACTGTAGATACCACAATAAAGGGGTGCAATGCGTGACAAATCGTAGGTGGTCTATCAATGCTATATGTGCACACCTTTTTACGTTATATTGACCCCTCAGGGGTTTTTACTCTAGTAGTCAGTGTGTATTTGATTTGCACTAATCTATACTAATATTATAAACGCGTAAGTAACTCTGTCTATCTGTCTGTTTGTTATGTTTCTTGGGCTAAACGGCAAATCCTATCATGATGAAATTTGACATGCAGATGCTATTTAGCATTAGGATGGACATCTGATACTTTTTCCGCATAAATTGTACATACTGTCACGTAATTTTGGAAAATTACCAAAACGGCGATAGACTGACGCTTAGGATGTCTAATACTCTGAACTGCCTTATTCTATAACGTGCTGGTAGCGCAGTGATTAATGCGTTTGGTTTCTAATGTTTGTTCTGAGGACTCCTGTTCGAATCCCGATGGAAACAAAGATTTTTAATAATTATTTTTGATCTATGAGCCACGACTGGGTGGTCAGTTTTTCGGATTCTGTATTCAGTTCTGGCAACGTAATTTTTCACCCACGCGTACGAAGTCGCGGGTATCAGTTAGTCCCATATATAAAAATGAATGTTTGTTTGTATGTTCGTCTTCTATACTTCCAATTATCCAATTACGATGCTACTTTGGTGAGTTATTGTGCGCACTCGTGCGAAGGTTTCTGACAACAACAACAAAAATCAACCCCTCTCCCCCTTTAAAATCCTTAATTTTGTATGAAGCCACATTTTTTATCCGATTTCGATGGAACTTTGCACACGTATTTAAAACAAACAGAAAAATAATATATACATTTGGTTTGGGAAAACCCAACCCTCTCCCCATTTCCACCAACTTATTTTTATTTTTTTACAAAAACCCACCCTCTCTCACCCATCACCTTTCTTATAAATGCTTTCAGTTATTTAGTTTTTTTTTCTCTTTTCTATATGCGTACCCACTCATAAGAAATAAAAATAGACATTGCAACGCATGCCGGGCAAAGCTAGTTATGTTTATAAAACAAACGAGTTCTAACTTAGTCTAAATTGTCCTTTCTCTTCTTTTTGTGGCATATGAGATTAATTTTTTATTTTTGCTTCGGGTTTTACTTCTCGTAGACGTCGAGATGGGAGATGACGGGAGTCAAGGAACGAGAAGGAAATCTACAATGGCTTTTCGAAGGAACCATCCCGACCTTTGACTTGAGTGATTTCGGAAAACGGTGGAAAGTCGAAAATTTGATGGACAGACGGAGATTCGAACCAGCGTCTTCAGAATGCCAGGACGGAGCATTACCGCTCTTTGGAAAGTACATACATGACGTAGAATAATCATAGTTGATACTGTTATACCCTGTTCACCCTCATCCCGTTGCTCACCTCACCATCCCCCCCCCCTACCTCCTATCTCTCCTACCTGAACGCCGCGTCCATGTAAGAGCGTGTCAAATTTCGCCTTCGCATGTAGTGGTAAGGGCAGCGGAGTGGGGATAGAGCAGAGTGACATTGAGTCGCCTCTGTTAACTGAACGGGCTATAAATGTCATAAAAAAATTAAAACAATTAAATTTAAAATTACATTTTATAAAAGTCGTATCAGATACAGTTAACAGTTTCATACCAAACCTTATGTGTGCTGGAGCGGGTTGCCAAAAAGATAACCTTTAAGATTTTTTAAAAATATATATTTATTATCTACAAATTGGTTTATATCCTCAGGAAGTATACTAAACAGATGAGTCCTGAATAATTGACATCTCTTTGTTTTCATAAAATTGATTTTTATTTTTGTGCAAGTTGTTTTTATTTGTTGCGTTGAAATCGTAGACTTGGAAAATCCATGTAAACAAATGAACATTTTCTGTGAAAAAAAAAGAGAAAAAAAAACTATGTCGGAGAACATATACACTGAAAGGTCATAGTAAGAATGTGGAGTTTCTTAAAAAAAGAATTCTCAGCTAACAGTTTTGGATTTTGTCCTGCACAACTTTCTAATTCCTATTTTGTGTGCTACGATAACTTTCAAATTCGTAATCGGAGCAACAGGTCCTCCACGCCCTGGATTTGAACCAGTAACCATTATATTTCCAAGATTCCAGTATACTTTATCACGTGTATTCCTTAGCCCCCCTACATACCAACGAACATCGTAACTGGATGTTTCTAGGGGAACTTGCGAACCACGATTCCAATCTCAGCAATGCACGGTGCACAGACTATATTGGTTCTATCTTCACATGGAACGGAAACATTTTTAAAAATAGTTATTTGACACTTGGCACCACACAATCAACGCAGGTTACATACAATATTTCTTTCAGCGTTTTTTTTTTAGTTTATAGCATTTTCACAATAGAGTTATTTAACAGAAATGAAAATTTACAAAGTATTAAAAAAAGACAGGATGCAGCAGATATTTTACAGTGAAATTGACAACCCCTACAGGTATGTATAGAAAAAAGTTAGCAATACCGAAAAACCTATATATACAGGGTGTTACAAAAAGGTACGGCCAAACTTTCAGGAAACATTCCTCACACACAAACAAAGAAAATATGTTATGTGGACATGAGTCCGGAAACGCTTACTTTCCATGTTAGAGCTCATTTTATTACTTCTCTTCAAATCACATTAAACATGGAATGGAAACACACAGCAACAGAACGTACCAGCGTGACTTCAAACACTTTGTTACAGGAAATGTTCAAAATGTCCTCCGTTAGCGAGGATACATGCATCCACCCTCCATCGCATGGAATCCCTGATGCGCTGATGCAGCCCTGGAGAATGGCGTATTGTATCACAGCCGTCCTCAATACAAGCACGAAGAATCTCTACATTTGGCACCGGGGTCAACACAAGCACCGACGTCAACATTACCTTCCTGCAATTAAGCCAACTGGCGGTGAATCGAGGAAGTACAGTACATACTAATGAAACTAAAATGAGCTCTAACATGGAAAGTAAGCGTTTCCGGACACATGTCCACATAACATATTTTCTTTGTTTGTGTGTGAGGAATGTTTCCTGAAAGTTTGGCCGTACCTTTTTGTAACACCCTGTATATATTAACAAGGAGTAAATATTTGGAAATTGCCACCGGAGTATGCGCTCCATTACAATTAACAGTTCAAAAATCGTAAGAAAATTGTTGGAATTTATTTTACGGTAAAGGTTACAAAGATACTTCATTATACAAATGTTTATGCTTTGCTACTGGAATAAAACGAAAAGATTTCTATTTTTTTTTTTTACTTATGGCTTTACGCTTCGCCGACGTCGTGGTCATTAGAGGTGGAATGGGGACAAGGAACGGAAATGAATTCGGCCATGGCCTTTTGAAGGAAGCATCCCGGCATTCGCCTGGAGTGGTTTGGGGAAACCATGGAGAACCCAAATCTGGATGCCCGGACAGGGATTCGAACCAATGTCCTCCCGAATGAGAGGGGAATGTTTTCCCACAGATGATGTACTTCTTCTATGTCATTATATCAATTTGTTGATAATTGCGACGTGGGCTATTCCGCCTGCCGTCAGTCACCGAAGGCCGAAAACTTTACTGATTACCATAGTAACTGAGAGCAGGCAGCGCATTAAATAATTTCTGTTATCAAAGTGTGGACGAGACCAGGCGGGACGGAAACTCCCGCGCATCGTGAGATGATTAGGCCTGGAGTGGGCCGTCTCAAGTTCTGGAGCTGGAGGCTGGAACCTGTTGGGACACGTGTCTGATGTAGAGCACGCGACTCAGCCGGCAGAGTAAAAAAATTAAGATAGGTGGCAGACACCTGCTGCTGCTGCTAGGGTCGCTAACCCGGCTGCAGGCGGAGGTTACCAGCTGATTCACGGCTCTCATAGTCAACAAGGGAGCGTCCACAAACTACGTGGCTCCGTCAAGGGGGGCAGGAGGTTACACTGGGACACATTGGAGAATGTGTCCAACCAAATCTACACTACTTTTCATTCATATTATTTCTCACAGTTAAAAAAGAATACATAATACGGAGCAAGTGGATATTTACTTCCGTCATTTAATTGAATGCAGGGCCGGCGCTAAGAATTTCGGGCCCGGGGTAAAATGGGCGACCTTTTTTTAGCTCTACAAACTAGCCGGGCAACAATAGGCGGATTCTTGGCTTCGAAGCCGGGGGCCCCTGCAGCGGGTGTTCGGGGCCCCCATCAGCCGGCGGGCCCGGGTACATTTGACCCGCTTACCCCGCCCCCCCTAACGTCGGCCCTGATTGAATGTAAAGTATGGATGAAATGGGATATTATCATTATCTATGTTTAATCCTAATGGGTTACCTGATCCTGTTATATGTAAATAAAATAAATGAATTACAACTTTTGCAGCAATAATAAATGGTAATACGAAATGAAAGGTAAAGAATCGATTTAATGTGACATTATCAATTGCAATTCCATCTCAAATTCATTGAACTAAATATGTTCCAATATAAGGAATTGCTGATAATAAGTTGGTAATGACTGTTGCTCCTCAAAATGATATTTGACCTCATGGTCCTAAAAATGCCGTTGCTATTACTATAAATATTATTATTGTTCCTACTATTCAGGTATATATATATATCCGTAATATAGGTCTCGTCCGACAATTTGGTTATGATAAATTAATATTTTTAGCTTGAATGAGTTTTTTGCCTTTATCTTTAAATTATTTATGTTTTTTTGTTGGGTTTAAAATACTAATTTTTAGTCAAATATATTTAGAAGTTTAAATCAAAGTTAATAGAAGATTTAAACTTCTAGTATATGTTTTCAAGACATATGCTTTAGGGGATATTAAGCTAATTAACTATTTAATTATCTTATCTCATAAATTTAATAAGTGAATACTTATAATGACCTATGAAAAGTATATAATTGTTAAAACTTATGTCCGTGTTTTAGACATCCTATATGCAGTACTGCACACGCGCTTGACTTCAGTCATTTTGTAGAGTTATAGTCGCAAGGGGCCGGCGCATAACGCGACGGAAAACATCAGGCACGCAGTACCTAGACCCAAATTTGCGTATAAAGCCAATTACATTTCGTTTTGTTTAAGGGGAAACAAGCTGCTTTGATTAGGATCATCCACTCGTTGTTAAAATAATTCTAATTTTGTTCTGTCAAGTAAACTTCAATGCGTTTTTATTTATACTGCTCGCTGAAGTACTACTTCAAGTTAAAAGTATAATGTATGCAAGTGTAATGTTTTTTCCAGCGACTCATCAAGATCCAAAACGCCGTCAGTGAGATATGGAAATGTTTTAAGCAGGACAAAGAATCATTCCCTGACAATGCAGAAAGATAAGTGACAGAACTGTAGGATGAGAAAACAAAATATGAAGCTCTTCTAAGGTTCTTTTTACGCGGCAGGTATAGGTTGTTCTATTTTATCAATTAATAAACAACGATGAATCAGATGAGGAGAATGATTTTAGAAATCTCGAGAAGAAAAGGATCCCTGATGTAACGATACTATCAAGTGTGCAATAGTATCGATTCTTACCTTTGGGAGGAAGATCTTAACAAGATGGCAAGGGACGCGATGTGACAGTGAAAACGGTATCTGTAGTAACGGTACGTTGGTATAAACAGCTTCAGATCGTGTGCCAATACCTTTTGTGGCGATGTCTACTGTGTTGTAAGTGTCGGGCGGGGATAATGAAGAACTGTGGACAGTGTAATCCAGTGTAGTAATATTTGCGACTATATCAACGGCAGCAAACGTCTATATCCATTACCAAACACGAACCGCCCGGTTTTCAGGATTACGAAGTCGTCAACTGTGGCTTATTGTATCTGTTTTGAAGACTTGAATAGAATAAAACTGTATAAATGAAAGACTGGGTGATTTGTGTAGTCATGGTTCAAGATAACCTTAGTACTCGATCATTCAGTGAGCCAGACGAACTTTATTTGAGAGACTTTAAATAGCTAATATCTGGTAATTTCAGTGGTGATTGTGGTAACATCGAATCAGTAATAATTAAGGCTGATTAGCACAGCCAGTACGAGGCTTTATATACGCCACCAGTGTAATGCAAAAACTAGGGGGCATCCACAAATTACGTGAGGTGTTTTTCCGGATTTCTGGACCCCCCCTCCCCCCTGGTGAGATTTCGTGAGATCTGGCCGGACCCCCCCCCCCCCCTCTGGTGAGATCTGGGCCCTAACTTTTTTGACGAAATAGCCTCCTAAAATCGACTTTCGCGCAAATTGTAGACTTTTTTTTTTGGCTCTACTGTCCCCACATTTTTTCGCAAAATCTCACGTGAGATTTCCGTAGACACCCCCCCCCCCCTATTTCACCTCACGTAATTAATGGATGTACCCCTATAATATCAACAGGGACAGCTTTAGCGTTGCACTGACTGTATCTGAGAAAGAGTTTTTGCCAATAGTTGATCATTTGCAGGAATGGCTAATGTAATCATTTCATCCACAATATTTACAATTATAGAAAAGTATATAAGACAACTATCATTATACACGCAATAATTTTAATGAAAGTCTGCTAACAAAAAAAGCACAAAATGTCTTTCGGAGTAAACAGGAAAAAAACTACGTTCTATACGTGTTGGGGGGAGATTCAAGGCAAAAGCCACCTGAGGTTACATGGGGGAAAGAAAGGGGAGGTTCAAATGAAGCTAAATTGGATGCACGTAGTTTATGGACGCTCCCCAAGTGGAAGAATGGACACAGACGATATTCGGAGCACAATGGTTAGCGTTACTATCAAATGACGGCACTCGTAAAGCATTTAGTAAAACTATGGGAAAAAATATTAGGGGATTCTCTTCACAAAATAAAAAAGTTTTCGTAATGCAGAAAAGAGCTATTAGAATGCTTTGTAGTATAAAATTAAGGACTTCTTGCAGACAATTTTAAAAGCTCAATATTCTTACAGTGGCTTCTCAGTATACATATGAGCGATCTGGTGGCTCGATGGTTAAGGTGTCTGACTCGTGATCAGAAGGTCCCCAGTTCGAATCCCTGTATCGGCGGAGATTTTCATTGGCTCTTAACCCTACCTTCACCTCTGCCACAGCTTGCTGTGTAATGTGAAGTACGCCAGAACGTTTCCAGGGTTCGGATTACACGTTAAGCTATAGGTCCTCTATGCTCGGTAGGACTACCGGGTTAGGTTAAGGTGGCTAAGACACTATAAACCCTGTCTCCAGGTCTTTACGACCACAGGAAATTATTATTATAGTATAAAAATTATCTCATGACCTTTGTCTTAGAATGTTTTAACTTGTTTTCATCAAATTGACAGAACACAATTTCAACACAATAAACAAAAATAAGTTGCAGAAATTTCAAATCTCTGCAATAAACTTCCTTAAAGACTAAAACAGTTTGTAGTTAATAAAAGAAACGTGAGAGATTGCCTTATTGGCAACTCCAAGAATTTATAGAAAAGAATTAATTGTTTGTAATGTGACTTTTGCAAAATTCAGTTTTTTGACTATTGTTCATCTTGTAAATATGTATATCATCCATGACATGTTGCACAACCCATAGGTTCTTCCTCAGTAAGGATCATCAATGGAACAAAAGTAATTATTAAATAAATTTCTGACTAGTCTACTCAAATTCTGTATTAATCTCTATCTTTCACTTTTTTTTAAAGTGCTTAGCTTTTGTATTGTTTTTATATTATTTTTTTTTTTCAATATAGATCAACAAGAAAATATTATGAATTGCCTAACCGCACCCAATTTTTCCATTGCATTTCATTTGAACTGTTTCGATAGTCAGTCATGGCAACGAGCACTACATATGTTTGAAATTACTCTCCAGCCCAATTTTAGTTTCTCGTTACTTACCAGAAGATAAAAATTCAAGTTTTATTGATCACTTTCCGTATTTACGGAATATGGAGTGTACATTTTTATCAGCGTAAAACTGTTGACATTGGTAATAATAAATAATTTGATTAAAACACGAAAATTTCTTTACTATATCACCAAACAGCATAATTTTAAACCATGGACTGTTACCTTTGTAGAATATGTTCTTGAAATTAGTTTTTCGTGCCATAAATAAACTTTGCTAAATGAGTATTTTATTCTTTCGTTTATGACTTTGCGCTTCATCGACGTTTAGGTCATTAGACGCGGGTGAGGGTTGCGAACAAGGAGCAGGAAGAAATTCGGCCATGGCATTTTAAAGGAAACGTCCCGGCATTCGCCTGGCGTGATTTCGTGAAACTGTGGAAAACTGAAGTCTGGATAGGGATTCGAACTAGCCACGCCCGAGCGTTACCCTCACTCACCGCGCTCGGTAATAAGAAAGGAGACACAAACCTTTTACACCTTTTGTGGCAATTCATGTTGTATTTTTGTATAACTGAAATAATTCTGTCAGAAAAGTGGGATACACTTTTGTACTGTAAATACAGACACCGATCTCCTGAAATGAGTAAGATAATAAATTTCTTTTCACATAAACATGCGATACAACTTGCTGCTGTTGTAGGTTTCAGTTTATGGTACATTTAGAAGCTCGTGTGTCATTCAAAGGTAGTCTAAAAACAAGTCGTGTGCAAGTTTTGTGGCCGACAAATTGCACGTCCCTTTGGCTCAGCTGGCTGCTGATGATCTTTCGGAAGAGTAGACCTGCAACGAGTTTCATCCTATCCCTTCTTTCATCTCTCATCCACAATACAATCCAAACTCTGCGCTAAAGACGCACTGAAGAAACGCACTATCATCGTCACCACTCTAAATAGTATCCATCAATAAGGAAGTATAGGGAAATCCACCGCAGTTAAATACTTTCTGAAGAAATCTATCATGGGGAGAAATCCGCTCGCAGCCACTATGTGAAGTAACGGTGATAATAATCATTCATGGACAAAGTAAGTTGACGCCCCTGTTAACATACTGTGATAGGACTGAGATGCTATGAATAATGGTTCTGAAATAGCGGTGTTGACAATTTAAAAGTTATCGGATTTTAGATATATCGATATATCGATATTTTAAGAAGTATCAATATCGGATTTGATATATCGAAAAAAGTTTCGATATATCGAAATATTTTATGGAAACACTGTTACAAAAACAAATTGTCTAAAAATACGACCAAGCCTTATGACTTTTTACTCATAAAACGTTGTTAAATATTCTTCTGAATCAATTCTTCAATTTCTGAAACAGAATATTTTTTCATGGCATTAGGGTTTTTTTTAAAAAAAGAAAATTGTAACTTAGAATTATACGTTTCTACTAAAATGAAAATCATTATGTATACGATTTACTCTAAGACTTATGAAACCAGAAAGAGATCCCAGGGAAATATTGGCTTTAGTGAATTTGTAAGACTGATAAAGCAACAGTAGAGGTATTTATTTAGGTAGAAGAAATTAATCAGAAACACTAACTGTGTGTTCAAATATGGTCCTATAAATTTTATTTGATCATCTAGATTTTATTAATTTTCATCCTTTCTTAAAATTCTATCGATGAATTAAAATACTGCATGTGCAACACAGGTAATCGTCTTCTTTTCCACCAATAATAACTTGATATCTTCTACGAGAAAAATGGAAAACGATAAATTTTTTTAAAAAAATATCTTCTCCGATATTCATATTTCAGTATCGAAATATCGTCCTAAAAATATCACTCATAAATATCTATATTTTCAATAAATAGTATCGATATTTTATCAACTGCCCTATTTTGAAATAAAGAAAACAAAAAGATTTTTGCTTATTGTGGCTACAGCTAAAATAGTAATTCTGTAACAGCAAGAAGCATTACGTTTCATGGTGGAGCCTGAAAGGGGCCTACAAGTTCACGATACAAAGACGGATGACTTTTTCAGTAGTTGTCGATGCGCGGGCAAGAATCTAAAATTTCTGAGGCAAAGATGTGAAGAAATTGTTACCGGGTTAATTCAAGGTCCCAGAATTACCGCTCACCCACCAGAATTGGTATCGTCATCCAGCCTGGGGCTTTATACTAAGCGACACGTGGGAAAGTACTGATTCAGTAAGTCAAAGAAACAAATATCGTTAAAAAATCTTTGGACAGAACAAAGAAAACTGTTCAGAAGACACAACAGCTACGAACAGTACATAAACACGGGAAAAACTCATAAAACAAGGCTCGGAAAAGACGGATTGCATTTTGTGATAACTTGAGACTAATGTGATCACCAACATTATCGAATCTTTACCAACTTTCTGGATAAGAAATCCAGGGAGGCCTGTTTCATAGAAGTGGAAAGTGATCTGGAAGAAGCGGGGTCACACGTGAACACATCCAAGAGCGTGAATTCCTCAGACATATCAGAGTTTCCAAGAAACGCCAGAAGAGGCATGACGTTGAGTGAAGCGTCTAAGGAAGAAATCCGATAACGAATGTCGGAGTGTAAGAGAAAAGTTAATTTCTTAGAAACAACATGTCGACTTTAGCTAGCAGGAATGGGAAAGAAATTAGCAGGATGTAGGCTTCTCTTAAATTGCACTGAAATACTGTATGTGCCTTGAACAATACCAACACATTGCAGCTGTTGAAACCTGCAAGTGGAAGTAACTCAAGAAAAAATTTGCTTTCCACCTGATAGTGACTGAAGTCGAGTTTGATTTCATAAAAGACAATTTTTTTAGGTTTTTCGTACACTGGAATACAGCCCAGTAGTTATGAACAATATTGCAACTATATTTAATACCATCTTCGATTACAGCATACATACAAAATGCGCATTGAGGAGATGCTTACCATGTTTTCTGAGCTAAAAAGCCGATTAGTTACTACTTCCATACAGAGATAATATTAAATTATATTAAATTTGTTTGGCAGGTTCGTATCTACTTCCAAGCCTCTTCAAATCATTCTCGAGATAAATAAACCAAGGAGTGAGGATTGAGGACATGTACCGGATAGGAATTTGGCCATGGCCTTTTCAAGGAACCATCCCGCCATTCGCCTAGAGAAATTTAGGGAAACCAAGGAAAGTCAAAATCTAAATGGCCGAGTGGGGATTCGAACCAGTTTCCTCTCGAATACCAGGCCCAGACCAGTACGGCAAAAATCTTATCCATCCATTATCTTTCTTCCACTACTTTATTTGATCTTTTTTTTTTTCAATACTCTGGATCTAGTTTCTTTCGTGTCTACTCAAAGTGTAACACTTTCCTTGATGCCTGTATGTCTCACATAGCTAAACCAGATCAAACCATGATTTTCCTATCATGTTCTGTTCCTCGCATTCTACGCTACTCTCCCATTTCTCACTTTGTCTGTTTTTGTTATTGCAACTGGTACAAGGTCGAAAGTATATGGAACTATTTTCGGTTTTCTATAATTCTTCTACACCTCTACCAGTTAATCACCTCTTAGTGAAGATTAAAGCGTACGAACTAACAGTGAATGGTTACGGGTTGCTGTATGTCGTGGTTAAAGACGAAGAACTTATTAATCCAGATGTTGGATATTGCGTTCAGCAAACAATTTTAAAAGAACCACTTCTCAGTCTTTAAAAAAGACCTTGGAAACAATTTCAAAACCATTCTAATATTGCTGACGGTACATCTGTCTACATTAAAGCAAAGAGTTCTACCAAATGTATACTCTTGTGTTCCAGTACAAAAATATGCTGTGTAACTCTTGATATGTGTTATTTCTTCAAGTATTTGGGCATAACAGTACATAGCAACATAGTGTGGGATTCGGGATAATTTTGTCTTAAATTTCTCATCTCTCCTAATGGACATCAACTTAAACATATAATATTTTATTAAGAGACGAGGAGTCTGAATATTATTCAAACCTCCATCAAAATTCAACGAGCAGTTTTTTCGTGAATCCCGTTCATCGAAACACACAGAAAGATTCATATTATATAAAAAGTGTTAATTCTTTTTCTGTGGATCATTAACAGCGCCATAAAGAATTTTGCTTTTCAAATATATCTTGACTGGCAGGGTAGGAGAGGTGGTGGTGCACGATGCATAAGGGAGCGTAAACAAACTACGTGGCCCGGTCCAGGAAGGGGAGGGGTTGGCTGGAAGGCTACGCTGGGATACGAGGGGGGAGGGGGGATTCCGAGCCAGGCCACGTAGCTTTCCTATCATAACATGTTTCACACCGAGCGTGGTGGTGTAACGGATAACGTTCTGGCTTTGCATTCGGGAGGACGGCGGTTCGAATCCCCGTCCGGGCATCCAGATTTGGGTTTTCCATGGTTTCCAAAATCACTCCAGGCAAATTCCGGGATGCTTCCTTAAAAAGGCCATGGCCGAATTCCTTCCTAATCTTTGCCCCCATCCTTTCCCGTCTCTAAAGACCTCGCTGTTGAGAGACGTAAAGCAGTAAAAAAAACCAAAAAAACACACTTTTCACAGTTAAAATAAGGAACAGAACTCACAATAGCATGTGAATATTTATTTCCCTCAGTTAATTAGGGAGCGTGCATAAACCACGTAGCTCCATTTTGGCCTCCTGTGAACCCCCCTCCCTCCCCACGTAGCCCTACGTGGCTTTTGCATCTACCCCCACCCCCCCCTCCCCACGTAGCACGTAGCTTTTTTACCTTTTGTACTGTTTTCTCATGTCAGATTATATTGTAAATTACATACGGAGATAATTAACTGAGGGAAATAAATATTCAAATGCTGTTGTGAGTTCTGTTCCTCATTTAAACTGTGAAAACTGTTATGAAAGGAAAGGTACGTGGCCTGGCTCGGAACCCCCCCTCCCCCACGTAGCCTAGCGTAGCCTTCCAACCAACCTCTCCCCCCCTGGATAGAGCCACGTAGTTTGTGCACGTTCCCTTATCTCCTTATGTAATTTACAATCGTCTAACAAGAGAAAACAGAGCAAAATGTCTTCTGGAATCAAAAGGGCGGGGGGTACAGGCAAAAGCCACGTAGGTCTACGTGGGGGAGGGGAGGGGGGGTTCACAGGAGGCCAAAATGGAGCTACGTGGTTTATGCACGCTCCCTAATCACTAGATTGTCCTGCGTTAAATCCCAAACCACTCCACATTGCGTCTGGAGTGATGGTATTCGACACTGTTGATGGTGATTAGTCTGTCAAATGGGTGCATTAAGCTTGGAGGCTCCCTTGTTGTCCTTCATAAGAGTAGGCCTAAATGGGACAGTACTTGGTTTCACCTTTTTTTCTTCCTCTATTTTTCATTGATCTACAACGGAAAGTACACACTACACATCCACGAAAAACAATAAACACATAAATATGTTTCAATGACTGGAAAAGTCATGGGAAAACAAGCCCACTTTAAATTTCCCTAAATATACCCATCAACTCAAAGTTTGAATAGAAAAAGAAGAAGAAATCCTGTAAAATCCCATAAGATAAATAATGTATCAAATTCGCCGAAAGATGAACTCTGAGAGTGGCTTCGAAATATCGCAAAATATTGACGCCCTTCCCAGGGAAGAGGTCCTATAACTTTTTAAACAACTGATACATCGGGAAAGCCTCCATTATTTCAAAGTATAAATTTTTGTAGAAAGAGAATCAACGTCAGTTCCCTGGTTATGTATCATCAGTAATATACCACCTCCAGAGATAAGACGTCAAGAAGAAAATGGCATTTGAGTGGAGGAAGTTGCATCATCCTGACCATTTACAGGATCTCCCATTCCACGAATTCCGTAATACCCTCAACTCGTCTTAAATCCAGAAATCCAGTATGGCATGACGCATCCGACTTCAATGTGAAGGAAAAATGTCGACAAAGCTGGAAATCATCTTCTCAGAAACACCAAGCCATTGAAAATTTTACAACTTGACTTCCAAGGTTCCATCTGAAGCGAGATCAGTGGACTAAACTCAACCACCTAAGGGGTCGTCCATAAATTACGTGAAGTGAAATAGGGGGTGGGGGTGGGGTCCTGCGAAATCTCACCAAGGGGGAGGGGTCCGGAAAGCCGGAAAAACACCTCACGTAATTTATGGATGCCCCCTAATGACAAGTCACGCCAAAGGCAACGCCATGCTATGTACAAGTAGGGACTTCGGGTTTCTCCTGTCTGTGACTACAGATCTCCTCCCCAGACTGTGGAGCACTTCATTAAGGAATGCTCTCTAAGAAAGTACGATGGACCATCCCAATGTGTTGTCAGTGCTACAACTTCCATCTTAGGATGGCTGCAACAACTGGACGTCGATATGTGAATGCAACCAACGTTCTTGTCATTGTACGTATTTATACGTATCACAGTAGTTGCATAGGATAACTGGGTGTTATAGTTTGTTGCGCGACGAGGCGTGCGTCGTACAGTGTTTGGCCGCAGGTGTTGAGACAGGAAGGCGTGCGATCGCCTCTGCGCGCCATACGGCAGGCGCGGCTGTTGCTGGACGGGGCCACCCTGCCTGCAGCACTGCCTCGCCTTTGCGGTGTCCTCTTACGGGCCCACACGCGCGTCCAGCGACATCCAAATCCCCGTCGGCATCCCAATTACGCCTACAGGCAGGGGCGACTGCGCAAGTGGATAAAATCGCATCCTGTCCAGCATGGCTTCTCCCTGCAACGCGGGTCATCTTCACCCGAGATTGGACACTGCGTCTCCATACGGAACACTCATATCTGTCAGTGGCGTTCTCCACCTTTGAGAGTTCAATAACGAAGGGAACCTGAGCCTATAATTGCCGCTCCTTTCACTGTCTACTTGTCATACGTAGAAATTTCACTACACACCCATTTTTCCCCTTTCCAGTATCCGCATATTTTTGCCCTCTACGAATTTTAATTCTATCAGCTTTTTTGGTAAATTATTCATCAATTTTCACCCACAAAACAGAATTCTCCGACACCCTTATGCCAGAAATCGAGTGCAGGTTTGTAGTCATGGTCAAGTTTTCCCTTCCAATTACCTCTTTTAATTCTTACACCAATATATTTCTTCACCTCATCACCATCCTGGTACACTCCCGTGACTATCCTCACCATCATCCTGTCTTCCAATGAATCCCATTCCTGCTCCTTTATCGCATCAGTTACTAACTGCGATAGTTTCCAGAGGCAAATGTAGAAGCCATTCTTTGTACTCCTCTAACTCTTATATTTGGGTCACCTACCACACCGCCATTTTCAAGCAACGGTCTGACCAGAGTTTTGTAACCCATTTCCTACACTTCTTCCTTACATCCCCTCATCACTCTCTCAATGTCTCAGATTCCAAATCTACAAGTGTTACGTATTTCGTTGTCTCAGAACCGACTATTGTGACAGCATTCAGTTCCAGCAACATATTAATTTGAATGTTACGAGTTAAGCACCTGTGTGTCGGAGAGAGATAAAACGTTGATCAATTGTAATTTCTAATGAATGAGTATTGTTTAAATGAAGTGTAGTTTGATTAAAAGCAGTACGATGTAGAAACGGGGGATTCGGTTACAAAACTTTGCTCACAAAGGAAATAGCGTACAAAACACTAGTGCGCCCGCATTTGGAATACTGTTGTGGAATTTGGGATCCATATCGCAAGGGATTGATTGACACATTAGAGAAAGTATAGAGGAGAGCCGCTCGATTCGTGACTGCTAGTTACAGTCCTTACGTAAGTGTCACATAGCTGATTCGTGGGTTGGGCTGGGATTGTTTGGCGGACAGACGACGTCGTTTTCTTTTGAATTTGCTGGAGAATATGCGAAAATCTTTAAGTTACGAGTGCAACGAAATACTTCTTCTACAAACCTATTTAGGTCGCAATGACAGGTGGGATAAGATTCGAGAAATAAGATGCCGTACTGATTCATTTATGTATTCCTTCTTTCATCGTTCTGTTCGGGATTGGAATGCACAGAATTTATATTGGTGCTTAGCACCCTCTGCCACCCACAGTATTTGTGATTTGCAGAGTATAGATGTAAATGTAGAATATTGCTTGAATATGGTGTAGTAAGGAACATGCATTTTGCGCATCAAATACAGGAGTTTGAGGGGGCACAAAGAAGGGCTGCTAGATTTGTCCCTGGAAATTACCGCAGAATACAATCAATAAGTGGTTAAAGTAGCTCAAACGGTACTCACTGGAATTCAGGAGGAGGGTAAAGAGAATGCTGGGGGTGTACAATGCGTAAATTTGTGGTGAGGGTTGAAAAGATAGTGGTCGATGAATTGACAGAGGTGCATGGAAGGGAAAAGATGACCATGATAACAAGCTGGCACTCGATTTCAGGCATACGGGTGTGTTGACATTTGTAATTGTTAATGCTCCAGCTTGACGTTTGAATTTTCGGTTTTATGCGATTTCTCGAAATCACTCGCGGCGAAAGGCGCGAAGGTTAATTCAATATGTCGAATGCTTTCAATTTCTTTGGACCCCGTACTCTCCCAGCTCTAATGACCCAGATGAAGACGGGTCTAAAAGCTCGAACCAAATATGTGAGCCGCTATTCCGCGAAGGACAGAGGAATCCCTACACGACAGGAACGATGTGGGCGTAGTTCTACTGACTAATGTGTTGCCTGACTCACTTGTTGACTCTTTGGAGGCACAGTGGTCCAGCCTCCTCTGTGGTCGGCGCAAGAACGCGGATCTCCGGAAGCTGCGGTCCCCGAATGATAGCGGTCAAGGTGCTCAGCTGGGACTCATCAGGGTGCCAAACAAACAGCTGTAGGTGTAGCGAAGGTTCTTCGTCAAATTTGCACCTCTTTAGTCATCTGCAAGATATCATCATCATCCTCAACAGTTTCCAGCCTCTGGCCGGGTCTGTTTTATGCACAAGCCGCTCCATTTCCTTCTTTCATCCAACCACCTCTCTGTCACCACTTTGTTCCAGTCCTCTGCTCACTTCCGTACACACTCATCCGCTCCTTTCAGCCATCAATCTCTTGGTCTTCCTCTGGGTCGTTTACCATGCATCTTAATTTCGTGGATGTTTCTTGGAATTCTCTGAACCTCCATTCTCTTTACAGGTCCATACCATCTCAGTCTGGTCCTCGCTACCCTTTCCTGTAGGGGTTCCTCTTTTTTGGTGCATCTAATCACTTCATTCCTTATTCTGTCCATTTTAGTAACTCCCATTCTACCTCTTAAAAACTTCACTTCGCTTGCTTGCTTATACTCTGCTGATGTCCCGCCTTTTCATTGTCCATGTTTCAGCAGCATAAGTCAAGATAGGCAAATAGTATGTATGACAGATTACTCTCCTGCATATCATTATTCCATATCAGGCTTCTAATGCTCCTTAGAAATGCCTCTGTTTGTCTTCCTCTTATCTCAACAATAACAACGGAAAAGAAATAGAAGAAAAGAAGAGTGCCTTTCGACCATATATGAAGGGATTCGCTGAGAGGATAGGTAAAGTGCCGTCCAAAGTCAGTGTCTTCAGCGGTGAGACTCATTTTAAGATCAGCGAAAGATCGTAGAGGCAGTTTACAGGTATATATTGCTGAGACATCCCGAGTGGTTAACCGGTATGTTGAAATAACGTTAACGTTACGCGAGACTCAAACAAATCACTAAATCGGCGGTGGCAGAAAATCATATAGAAAGAGGACATAGTATTTGCTGGAGAAAACTACAATCATTGAACAGCCGAAGTATTTTTTAGAATGTAAATTTATGGAATCCATAAAAATTTATAAACTTCCTAAAAAATTCAGCACAGACAGGGGCTGAAGGTTATGTCAAATGTGGAAGTGTGAACTCGCAGACGAACGCATCGCAAAGACAGTCACATCGTATCACGGAGCGCAAACCTCTCTGGAACAGACTTTGCCGGAGAAACAACACTATCTAAGCCGGAAAAAATATAAACAGTTCATCCAGTGTATGAAGCGGATACATTAACTTGAAGCTGACCTGATGAAGGTCCCAGGTTGGGACCGAAACTTTGGCGTCACCAAGAAGAAACATGCAGCACCAAACCCGAAAAGAAAAGTAAGTACGAATTTATAAAATAACCCCTGAAAAAGTGTGAAACTTTATATTTCTGCTAGAATCCTTCAGTTGTTTGAGATGTGTAAGTATTGTGAACTGTGATGTTGAACTTGATTTCCTTTTAAGACAATAAATTACTTATTTGCTCTAGCAGTTGTCGTTGTGCAAGATCTGTACACACAATAAATGTATAAAAACTTTGTACATTCAAAAGAATTATAAAAAGGACACTTCTTCAGTTTACTATGAAATACAAGAAGAGAATAAAACATTTCAGATCAGTTACAAAAGTCAGAGACATCTTAGAGAAAACAGCCAACTTAACGTGGCAGTGAACCTGCCTTGTATCTGCTATACTGATGCCCCAAAGACGCACGGACTTTGGAATTAACAGACAGAAACCATTCTACTTGGAGAAGACTGTTCAAGTTCTGTCTAGAGGGGTTAAATGAATCCACGATTAAAATTGCTGATGGCGGTTATAATAATATTACAAACCCAAATATGTCAACCGTAGTGCTAAAGTTGTAAGAACGAAGACTTTCTCGGCGTATGACTGCAATGTAGTCTTCACGGGTGTACCGCCGGATAGTGTTGTGGAAACACAATATTTCGACGGCTGGCTCTGCCGTCTTCTTCAGGTGATGAGACATGTGTGGGTCAGCCGACCATTACACATGTCTCATCACCTGAAGAAGACGGCAGAGCCAGCCGTCGAAATATTGTGTTTCCACAACACTATCCGGCGGTACACCCGTGAAGACTACATTGCAGTGCTAAAGTTGTTTTTGTCGGTTATACCAATATTCATTAATGAGATAACTGAAGCCAATTAGACTAGTAGCTGTTGGAGTTAACCCCAAGTCAATTGCCACGGCAATCGGCTCTCTAAATCTTGGTGTCGACTCTTGTAACCTTCTCCTCGGAAACTAAAAGACTACGCAAATTTTATGTCTACTGAAACGGTTTAGTACTATTCATCGCGTCTTAAGCAATAACAAATTATGCTGCTTTGAAATAATAAACGATACAAAATCTTTATGTTGGAGAAAGTTTATTATTATATTTCAAACTTTAAATGAATATGACTTTGTAATTAATAATCTGGAATGGATACCTTTCATTTACGAAAATCAAAAGGTTTAGTGTTTCACAATTTACCGTTTACTAAACAAAATGACAATTTGAAGAAATAATTAATAAAAAACCACTAATTCACGAATGTAATTTTCATTTAACATAAATGATTTTTACTCGTGGAGGGCGCCGTCTTAGTTAGCATAAAAATTATTAGAGCACTGAGAAACTCTTTTATTATGCAGGTCTCCCTGCCATGCAGTTTCAGGTTCGATCAAAATCGAAGTGCAGTACACTTTTAAATGTTTCTTAACAAGATTCTTTGCAGCCATTCAGCACCACAGCTGCATCTGTTCACACACGGTTCACCATGGGATCATCCATAATCTACGTTGCTCCATTTGGGCCTCCTGTGAATCCTCCCCCCCCCCCCGCCCCTCAACGTTGCTCGTCGTGGCTTTTACCACTGCTCCCCACCCCCATCCAGATTTTTGCCCCTATTCATTCCAGAAAACATTTTGTACTGTTTTCTCTTGTCCGGCTATCGTAATTTCCATACGGAGATAATTAAATGAACGAAATAGATATTAACATGCTATGGGTGTTCTGTACCTTATTTCATCTGTGACAAATATATGAATGAAAAGCTACGTGGCCTTGCTAGGGAATCCCCCACGTAGCTAAGCGTAGCTTCGTAGCCAACCGCTCCCCACCCCCCTAGACCCGGCCACGTAGTTTATGGACGCTCCCTATTCCCAATTTTAGACACAGGACGATGGCTTCACCATTCAATAACACTTATCCACAGAATTGTGCAGACTGGCACAATTATTGATCATTTCAGCTTTTAGCTTTTTTATTTATTGAAGTCTTAGTATATTCCAGGGTGAGAAAGATGCAACTAGCGTGGTGGGTGAGCGTAAACGCTCTGGCCTCGCATTCGGAGACTTGGGCTCGAATTCCCAGCCGGGCATCCAGATTTGGGTTTTCCATGGTTTCGACAAATCGCTCCAGGAGAATGCTGGGATGCTTCCTTTCAGAGGGCATGGCCAAATTCCTTCCTGATCCCTGTTCCTACTCCCCCAGTCCTTTCCCGCCTGTAATCACCTCGACGAGGCGTAAAGCTATAAGCAAAAAAAAAAAAAAAAAAAATTAGAATCATTCTTTGGTAACTGTTAGTCAGAAATTGATTTTATGTCCAACTGTCCGATTACAGTTACAATATCATCGATCTCTCCTCAAATGAATTGCATACTCCTTCCTTTATGTCTTTTTATTTTAAAAGTAGACCTACGACCAGTCATTATATGGCCACAGCTAAACTTTCCAAGACACACTTTTATTCTACAGTTTTTCAAATATTATAAATCAGTAAATACAACTTTCACGTATACGAATTTCTTATACAAATAACTTTATTACTTAAGGTCCAACTATTTCCATAACTTCCTTATAGCTGCTTCCCTCTTATTCATGCCTCTCCCTCTCCATTTGTTATCATGTACTTCGTCTTCTCCACTCGGGTCTGCTGCACCCGGTTTACTCTTTGCTCGCGAATATGCTCCCAGAAATGCCATTAATATATGATATCAACAAATTTCTGTATTTATATACATTTATGAGGTAATGTTACGTATGACTGCTACTTTCCACTCTGTAGTTGAACCCAACTGCTACGGAAGTAATTACTGGAACACTGCATTTTTTCTACAATCTCCTGTTTTATGGAACATATTCATTATTCCAGTCTCACGGTCTTTCCTAGGACGGGTTCTGAGTGATGACTCGACCCTCTTGGTCTGGTGTGAAACAGACTATGTGACTTATGGAGCCTTTTCTTGCCTGGCGTTTACTAGGTGGTCTTCTTACTCTCCGTGCTGCTGGCAGTGCCGCTATCAGTTGAAGAGTGCATTGACGTTGCATTATTACGTTTCTAACTCTCTCTCTGATTGTGTAACACCTTGACGCAGCTGAGCTACGATTCATATTTTCTGCTTCTTCTCCTACTAAACCGTTAGGTTGGTGGGTACTTTTTCTTGCGAAATTTTGAAATTGAAACGGTTTTCCTTTACTTTTCCGAGTGTTGGAACTGTATTTACTTATTCTGCGTGGATGACTGTGGTATGTGTATGTTTAGTGAGGCGTGTTGTGAATGAATGAAATATGACGGAAGGGAGAGAATGAAATCCGATGCCAGTCCATTTAAGTCTACTTATCCGAAGCATACCTTGGGTGTCGGCAGGCTTGACGTCCCCATCCAATAAGTGAATCACCACCAACAATGGAGTATACTCTCACTCCATACGCATGCGGAGAGTTTTTGGTATTTAACCTACGAGTGTGGTGCACAATCTAGTTATTATGACTTATGCACCACCACCTCTGCTACCCAACCGGCCAAGTCGTGATGATGAAAATTTCTGATCTCGTACTCAGGCGCCGGTACCGGAACCAACAGAGTCAAAGTATGTGACAGAAAGTTCAGGGCTAATACCCACAAGTATACTATATTTTTAAATTTCAAGATGAAGTCACGTTAATTCTTGTTCGCAGTTCATCCTATTTCTGAACTCTGGAAGTCAAGGTCAGGTTAGCAGTCGGATATTGTAGTGTATCGCTACACTACATGGTGTATTTGTGGTATGCTGGGCTATCGACTCAGGCAGATGGACAAGTGAGACACAGGGTGACAGGGCTGCTCTGGAATGCGGCCTTAAGCAGGTAGCGAGGGTCGTTAGGTGTGTATGGAGAGGACACAGTAGGCTGCGGGCAGTGTGGTTGCGTGCATGGCAGCCGAGATATGAGTGAATGTGATGTGAGCGGCTAAGGTTAGCACGCGCTGTTGTGGTGCTCTGTGTTGCATGTCACCTGCGGAGTGGATGAGGCAACCGACGAACGTACAGATGGATCGTCACCGATGGAAGACCACTGGAAGCCGACCTGGAGCCTTCGAAATATGGTAACCACAGAGTGATCTTGGTAAAACCCCCGAAGAGTCGTATTGATGACCAAACCTGCCCCCTAGAGATTCTCATTGATCCGTTGTGCTTAGTGGAAAGACACTTAACAACACCTGCGGAATGATATGTGTAACTATTATATGATACGTGGATTGATGCATTGTAATTGAAAGTGAATTGTTATAATAAATATCAATGTTAGTTGTACCTGTAATGGTGTTGCCGACCTGTTCAGCACAATTCCAATTCCTCTTTTCATTAATGTCATATAATAATAATGGTTTCCTTGTTGATCAATTAATTAAAAGAAAAAGTAATAAAAATAAAAATAGGGGAGTACAAGTTGTACGCTTCAATACATACGCCGTTAATATTCTGAACCTTCCGCAGAATACGACAGAACAAAAGGTCCATCGTCGTGTAACTGGAGAGAGTGTATGTGGAAAGAAATCACACTGGCTGGACGCAGAGCAAGCGGACTCATTTTTGGCGGCCGTTGTGTCTGCGGTTTGGCGGGGCGGCTGCTGCGGTGCTAATGACTTTCTTAGCGCACAGCACTTTCCCTGCGCACCTGCCGCAGACTAACTGTAGCCAGCAAAACACAGTAGAAATGGGACTGTTACCTAACAGCTACATCGCGCGTTACTTACGACTGATTGGAGAGTATACCAGACAAACTAATAATTGCAGCTGGAAAGTGTCACAAAAAGACAACGTTTCGACGATGTTCCTGTCGTCTTCATCAGGTATCTGAACAATAGTTGTGTCAACGTTTTGGACTATTGTATCTCTGATGCAGTCTGCTCCCTAATTTGTTCATTTCTCACACGCTCTGATTTGAACACCTGGAAAACGTTTTTAAGGATATTCATCTCCAATGTTTCTATCTTCTTGCGATTCCATTCTGTAAATGTTCAACATTCTGCTCCATAAATGGAAATTGGTTCCACGGTGGCTGTATACAAATTGAATTTCGTTTTCAGGCCAATCTTAGGATACCATAGAAGGTGATTTAATTTTTTGTATGACAGATCTCCCATGGTACATTGTAGGTCTGATATCTTCTTCTACCGAGCGTGATGGCTGAGTGGTTAACGCTCTGGCCTCGCATGGGGGAGGATGGCGGTTCGAATCCCCGTCCGGGCATCCAGATTTGGGTTTTCCATGGTTTCCCCAAATCACTCCAGGCGAATTCCGGGATGCTGCCTTCAAGAGGCCATGGCTGAATTCCTTCCCATTCCTTGTCCCCAGTCCCATCCCGCCTCTAATGCCATCGACGTCGACGAGGCGTAAAGCCATAAGTAAAAAATTATATGTATAAAAAATATCTGCTTATCATAGTCCCTTATTAGTAATAATGCTTCTCATATGTCTATTTACCGTTAGGTTATCTGATAGTTTGAGTGGTGATGTCATCTCTCCAAAAGCTCAGTATTCTGTCTTCATGGTCTAGATTTTACTCCCCATTTACGATACTCCTCTACTAACTTTCCATTTCTTGTTTCTTATTTTCAATTCTTCCAGTGAATTTTTCACCTAGGTAGTTTTGCGCTAAACAAATTTTAATTTTAAAATTTGTTCTTTAGTAATTTATTCCGATCTCCGACTCGCTAGCCTGCAAAAGAATATTTGAATTTGTATTCTCCTATGTCTGAAATCGAGAATCGGCTTGTGATACTGCTCAATTCCGTATATTACTCCCTATTTTATACCAATATCCATCCACGCCTCATCAGTCATCACCAATATACTAGAAGTACAATCCCATCATTCTGTTCACCCTACTCCTATCTTACAGTAACTCCGAATCAACTCCTTTATCACTTCAGTTACTGATTGAGTTAATTCATGATCGTAATTTTTGGTGCGGAGAGCAACCACCGTATTTACACTACACTCATGGGCCAAAACATTACGACAACATACTTAATACCGTGTTGGGTCGTAATACAGCGGCGGGTGCTCCGAAACACTGTACCTGCACCACCATTGTGCTCTAACGTCATATCTGCCACAGATCGCCGTCTATCATGATGTAGAAAGAAAACAAGCCTCCGACCTCCACATTCTGTTATGAGGAGTGGATGTCCGCGACCTTTTTTCCTATTGGAGGTTTCACCGTCCTCCAACCACTTTCCATAGATACTCATTACAGTAGAGTACGAATAACCAGCCTCGCTGTTTCATTCAAAGGCTCCGCGCCCACAAATCACCGGCCCGGTATTTAAGAAAGGTGTGTGATCTATGTGTAGACATCTGGTGCCAGATACCTCCGGAAACATAGCAAGGACTTGTCGATTCCATGTCACCCCTAATCGCTGCCGTATTGTATTGCAAAGGTGGATCAACATGCTAGTGATCTTAATGTTTTGACTCATCAGTGTATATTATCCCCTATCAGAAATAATTTTTATGCTGTTGGCATAAAAGCACTGGAAGAAATTTGGAGCTGACGTCCGGCAAGTGTGTGGGACTTGGAGTAGATTATGTTGAAAAAACACACTACAACCTTTCTTTTAACTTACATGGTTTAGTGTGAGACCATGAACTTCGAAGCACGTATTCACTAAAGCATTGTATATGAAATAACTGCAATATTTCACGGATTACTTCTTGATTTCCCTACGTTATTACCTAGACAACACTGCAGTCATGGAAGCTACCGTTACGTTTTACTGACCGTTCTGTCACTTACAGCCATATGAAACTACAGTACTGTAAAATGAAGTATTGAGCTGCAATGGCATGTGCGATTATACCTGAAATTGTGAAGGCAATGGATATTTAATGAATTGGTTAATTGTGATACTGCTGATCCGCATTACGTTCTTCTACATCTACATATATACTCTGCAATTCACAAAATTGTGGGTGGCAGAGGGTGCTCAGCACCAAAGCTAATCTCTTTGTTGTGCATTCCAATCCCTAATGGTACGAGGGAAAAAAGAATTCATGTAAGAATCATTGCAGCACCTTATTTCTCTAATCCTACCTTTCCTGTTATTCCGGCTCAAATAGGTTGGTGGACGAAGTATTTCACTACACTCGTGAGTGAAAGTGGGAGTACACATGTTTACCAATAAGTTTAAACGAAACGTGCGTCGTCTATCTACCAGAGACTCCTAGCCTAGTCTACTAATCAGTTCTGTGACGATTTCATAAGAACTGTAGCAAGCGGTCACGAATCGAGCGGCTCTTCTCTGTACTTTCGACCAACCCCTTACGAAACGGATCCCAAATGGCACAACAATAGTCCAAACGTGGACGCATAAGAGATTTGTACGCTATCTCCTTTATTCGTTCATTACAATTTTTCAAGATTCGACATATAATCGCAGCCTAGAATTAGCTCTACCTACTAACGAATTAATGTGTATGTCCCATTTCATGTTCCTTTGTGCTGTTACTCCCAAATATTTCATAGAATCAACCATATCAATAACTGAATTGTTTAACTCGTATTTCTGAACAATTTGGTTCTTTCTGTTAGTTATGCTAATTTTCTTACACTTTTTACAATTTAGCTTAAGTTGCCACTCAGCGCACCATGCCAGAATAACATCCAGATCACGCTGAATTTCTAAGCAATCGGCCAAATTCCTTACTTCCCTATAAATAACCGCATCATCAGCAAACAATCGAAAAAGGCTTTTCACTTTGTCTCCGAGATCGTTTATAAAAAATGGTCCTATTACACTTCCTTGAGGTACACCCGATGTAACATCTAGATGAGAAGAACTGTTGTTGTTGTTGTTTTCTAGAACAAAAATTATGCTCTAGTCGAAAACCATGTTTACGTAAACTGGTGGTACGTCATACCGGAGTTTTGAATCTGGCCTCGTTACATCTCTCTGATCCAAGTATGCGAGCGCCTTATCACGCTCGACCAAACTGGCAAATTAATAAAGGACAGTCTACATGATCGACGTTTTTGCAACACAGTGGCTGTTCACTTGGTAAGTGATCCAGTGAATTAATTGGTTGTGCATGAATACAGCTTTCTGCTGTCGCCGATTCAGGTGGCACTTTGTCTCGTGCAGTATCTCCGCACTTGCCGGGCTTCTCGGCTTGCCGTCCATTGTGACGCGGGATTACCCGGATTAAGGCGATGTGGGTCATCCTCCCAGCGAGAAGCCCCGGCGGAGCTGCAACCCGCAGCACACGAGGCAGCCTCCAGCCTCTATCGTCAATAGGCGAGAGAAAAAAACTAGTGAAAACCGGGACCACACTTCCACCAAGTAGATTATCGTCAGCTGACTAAAAAGATGTCAGCAAGCTGAAACACGAGATGGTTATATTAACAATTCCCGTAGTTAAAGATAACGAAAACACTTTGGTTTTGTAATGTGTGTGTCAACTAAGTTTCACTTTTCCGAGAAAGTAGTATTTAACTAACATTGCTATAAAAATTATTTTTGCCGGTCTATTCGTAATCATGTTTCTACATTTCATTTATAGAAAAAATAAATAAACGTGAAGTTGACATTGAAAATAAATGGAACTGGGCGACAAATAATTTTATCGCGGAAACTTTGTTTTTTTCAGTGAACCCACTGGGCCAGTGAGTCTTAAACTTTTAGCTTTACGTACCCCCGTAAAATTTCCCAGGCAATGGCGAACCCCCTTAAACAAAAATCTGGTTTTTTAGCTCCACGACTGGCAACAATGAGCCATATTCACCATTGTGCGTGTTATACTCTTCAAATAGCCAGCCCGCCATTACCTAAATTATGTCGCGAACCCCCTACGATCAACTGGAGAACCCCTTGGGGTTCGCGTATCTCACTTTGAGAAACACTGCACTAGGCTAACATCCCGAAAAACATTCTTCCAGAGAAAACACAACCGCTATTAGGTATTGTAAACGATACCAACCCATTTCGAAACAGCTGACATTATTTGCATTTCGAAAGCTTTTTTTAAAATAATGTTTAATGTTTCACAAACATACACACTTCATAATGTTACATGATTCTCGAGTCTTGGAATATTCACCTTGTTCACTCTGCATCACTACACATCCTTTTAAGATGTTGTTGCTTTCCAATTTCTTAGCCTTAACATACTCAAATCATGTTCTACTGCTTTCTGGATCTGCTTTTATTTCTCATTCCACAAAGATATTCAAACCATATCCCATGCAACCTAACAACCAAATTATTCGTAAAACAAATTTCCAAAATTTGTATCTGATATTTCTAACCTCCACAGTCAGATAATCATCTATTTTCCACATTTATTTGTGTTCACGGAAAGAATTGCGGTAAAACAACAGTTACAGCTTAGAGTATACTCGATTTTAAAGAGATGGAGAATTTGCATTTTTTGTCACTCTCTTTTTAGATTGATGAAATACTCGATCTATCACTTGCTTAAATAATCTCTCCAATTCCACTTAACATCCTCAGTTATCTGCTTCTTGTTTCCTTCCACAGTTTTTCACCTTAAGCGAAACGTCAATTAACTATTTGCCAAATCATTTTTTTCAGTCCGACCATAATTTTTTTTAAAAGAACTTTCCCCAAACTTCCTTTTGCATTTAACCGTTCAACATAATGTTTAACAACTCTGTGAAGCAATACCCTTGTGATGCTTCAGTTTTTCTTGTCTCTGATATCTCCAAAACTCCAGCTTTACTTCCATAGATACAACTGAATAAAGCATCACGGATCAATGTTCAATGCTGATAGACCTCTTCTTTAGACGAATACTCTTTTCACCAGTACCTTACACACTGTCTCAGGAATATTAATTGTGCTGCCGGAGTTCTTTGCATTTCGATCGTCACCGGACACGTGAATCAGAGTGATCGAGCGTGGGAGGAAGACATGGTTTCCACTGCGCGGCTTTCTGAGAACAGCGAGATGTGACAGGAAGGGATTCCCGGGCGTCCTGGAGTGTGAAGACACTTTCTGACCACAGCGGAGACGGGCAGCATTACTAGAGTGACGGAACATCCGGCTTGGAAACTAACGCGTCTACACAGAATTACTCGTTGTTATTTTATCACCTACCGTTCGCAGAAGTAAGCGATTTCAGAAAACTAGATCCTATATAAATTCTGAAACAAGGACATAGAGAGAAAGAGAGAGATAAGCAAATTACAGTCAGAAGAGGCACAAAGAATGTCACAAGGAAGGATAGGATAAGAAATGCAAACAGAAGGAATCGATTAAAAGTCCACCATTTTTTTAAGGCTATAAACTTAGTCGATGTCATTAGAGGCAGGAAAGAAGAGGCACAAGGAATGGGAAGGAATTCGGCTGTGGCCTTGTGAAGGAACCATTCCAGTATTTTGCCTGGAGTGATTTCTGGGAACTATGGAAAACCAAAATATGATTGGCTGTACGGGAATCCGAATCTGCGTCCTCCAGAATGCGACGCCAGAGCGTTACAGCTCCTCACTATCTTCATTGTTTTGACACCTGGACGCTGTGTATCATTTTCCTTAATTGTTGGTAACATTAATAATTATAATTAAAATAAGTCTTTATTGCTGTTTCGTTTCTGTCGTGTCACCAGCACCAAATCAGGACCCATAATTGGCAGGATCGTTTTTAAAAAGTATAAACATTATAAATTATTTTCCGCATTTGGTTTTGGTCACTACTTAACGAATGCGTTACCCTTCTTGCACGAAATGTCCTCATATTCAATTCTTGATGTAGAATTTTCAGTACCTTTCTTCGGATTTGTCTACGGCCTCATACACCAGTAATTTCTGGTCATCCAGTACTATATCGTGCACCTTCTCGATGTTTTATATCTATGGTAGCAGTTCTTGGTCGTCCTTAACATGGATCAGTTTGAAGAGAAGAGATTGTTTAAATTCAGGCGCCCATTTTTTTCACTGTTGGAAACGAAGGAGGAGTCACCTTATAAACCTTTACCATCATTGGAAGAATTTCTGTTGGCGATAAACCGTGTAAAAAGGGCATTTGAAGACGACGTGGTAATGAAGTTTATTCATTTCCAGATGACACACAAAACACGATTATTGTTTAAAGATATGTAAAGAAAATTAGTTCATAGATCAAATTGAAACTTGACCATCATTACCAACTTTACAGACGTGAAAATTAATTAATTACCTGAGGTATCAGATATGACAATGGTATTAACTTTCATCTTTCTATTGTATTCGTTTGAACGAATATTATGTCAGTAACATTTTCTGGTAGATGTGGAGTCAAATTTCACACAGCAATGACTTACGAGTTTTAGGATCACAGTTAAGAAAGGTATTGTTTACATTTAAATCAGAGATTGATTAGCGCTTGCATTGTGATTAAGGAGAATGTCTAAACATCATTAAATTTTAGAAGGGAGATAATTTTGTATCTGTTCCAGAATTTCTTCGTCTGGTGCATTTTTTGTGGCTGCTAAGGTTACAATGAAAATTAATGCTAGTGCTACAGATAAGTATCAACCGATTGTGATCAAAGAGAAGGACAAAATTTTATTAAATTTTATGGAATAGCTAAATTTATATCTGCTCAGTGGTTCTTTTGGCTAATGCGTTTATCTTGGATCCCTAGGATACAATGTGAAAATCCGTATTGGTGCTATGGTACTGGAGAAACTAGTGTGCGTTACGTGTTTACTTAAATTATTTAACCGTTGTGCACTTTATTTTATCGGTTAAATAATTACAAAGTTTACAGCACATAAATCGGAATAACAGTCATCAATGCCGCCATAGAGTTTCACTCATCAGAGAGTCTACTCTCCACAGATAATACAACTCATAGCATTGTTGCATAATTTGTAACAATTGGACAAAGCAGGAGTTGAATTTTCGCTAGCTTTGCCAAACTCAAAAGCATTATTTTTTCCCATTACGGCTTTACGCCTCTTCGACGGCTAAGGTCATTAGCGGCAGGGTGGGACTGGGGACAAGGAACGGAAAGGAATTCGGCCATGGCCTTTTCGAAGGAAGCATCCCGGCATTCGCCTGGAGTGATTTGGATAAACCATGGAAAACCTAAATCTGGATGCCCGGACGGGGATTCGAACCCGCGTCCTCCCGAATAAAAGCAATTTGTTGGCGTCCACGAGATTTTCTGTACTCGCCTATCTGGGTCAGCCGCATCCTTTAAAAGGCAATGGTGTCTGAGCTGTGGATATACAAAGCGGCGGTCCACGTTACGTTTGCGCTCCGCCGGATGTTAAAAATTGATCGTGTTGTAGCTCAGAGCGTTACGGATTCTCTTTTGGTGAGCTCTTTACTGCGGCAAACAGTAGCTTCGTCTGTAAATGCGGAAGCCAAGTTCCTTTGAGACGCCTTCTTCCAGATGCTCTCTGATGTGCATTCTCAGCGTTTGTTCTGTCATTTCCATTTTTCGTGCTGTAACTCAAATATAATTTACATGAACTTGGCGATGCACAACGTCCTCACGACAATTACGGTAGAGGAGCCGTCCTTCACCTGATGTAAAGTACATAAAGCAGACGCTAAGTCCATGCTTTGCGGAAGGACCAACTCCGTCGTCATTCGTCAGGATTTGCGTCAAACCACCTAGCATGGAGGGTGAGCGGTAACGCTTTGGCCTTGAATTTGGGAGGACGTACCTTCGAATTCCCTTTCAACCATCCAGAATTCGATTTGCCGAAATCACTCCAGGCAGTTGCAGAGATGGTGTCTTCAAAAATTCCATGGGCGAATTCCTTCCTGTCCCTTGTGCTCAGACCCAACCCGCCTCTGATAACCTTGACGGTGACGAGAAATCGATAAGCGTGATAACTTGGACCAACAACCTTCTGGCTTGTAAGCTTTGCTTTTCTGTATTATTCGATTAAGAGCCACGGACATCATGCGTCATCTTAAAATGCATCACCCATCATTTCCAGTAACCAACCAATATATACATAGTGGGTGATTGGATAACGCTCTGGCCTCGCATTCTGGAGGACGTGGATTCGAATTCGCGTTCGGGTTTCCAGCTTTTGGTTTTTCATGGTTTCCCCAAATCACTCCAGGCGAATTCCGGAATGGTTCCTCCTTAAAAAGGCCATGGCCGTATTCCTTCCCGTTCCTTGTCCCCAGTCCTTTTCCGCCTCTAATGACCTTACGTCGACGTTGCGTAAAGCCGTAAACAAAGGAAAAGCTTTTTTTCTTCTTCGGATTTTAAGCGTCGTTTACGTCGTGGTTATTGGAGGCAGCAGAGGATTAGTGGTGAGGAACTGGAAGGAATTCGGCCATAGACTTTTTAAAGGAAACATTTCGGCATTCGCATGGAGTGATTTGGGGAAACCATGGAAAACCAAAATGTGGATACCCGTACGGGGATTCGAACCCGCGTCCTCCCGAAAGCGTATAGTACAAGGCTTTATGAGAGTTTAAACGATTTAAGTCTATTAACCATTCTAAACCATGAATATTTCAACAACCAGGCGGAAATCTGGTATTTCCAGATATAAGGACACGGGAGCATTATTACTATATTCAGGGGCGGATCCAGGATTTTGGTTTGGGGTGGCTTGAGCGGACTTTGGTTTGGGGAGGGGGGGCTTGGCTTGAGTGAATTTTGGTTCAGAGGGCTTGCCTTCAGTGGATTTTTGGGTTGGGGGGGGGGGGGGAGGGGGCTTAAGTCGGCCATGGGGTAGTCTTTACAGCCTACTCGGGCCTCAAATCCGTAGAGCTAAAAAAAAACCTATATTTCCAGTTAACAAGAGGGTTACGTATATCCAAGGATTTAGTTAACGACTTTTAAGATGGCCGTTGTAACAGCCCTCATACCTGAACTTTAAATAGAATTGTATTTAATGAAGTATTTGTAGTGAGCTAAAGTTTGCTTGAATATGATCGGGTATGTTTATTTTGCAATTTCTTGTAAATCAGTGTATATAGACTTTATTTTATCAAAAGAAATTATTTAAAGGCCATTTAATATGTTTAAGAACCGAATTGTGCAAGATAATTGCTTAAATGTTTGTAATTCCAAGTATTAATGCAAGTTACGATGTCTACGGGACAATTTTCTACTGTTTAAAATGATTTCTGTAAATAATTTTGTGTTTCTGACCATTTTGTAATGATGTTAAGTGATTATGTATTAATTCTGATTGTTTTTAATATGTTTAATTGTTTGAGTAGTTGTTAATGTTCGAGAAATATCTCGCGGAAGCTTTTGAAGTGTTCGGGAAATATCGATAGAGCCTATATACAGAAATCAGCAGGACAGTTAGTTAGTTTATACAGATTCACTTTGCAACTGCCAAGAACTGCGTTAGTAGTATCTCTGGATTGTATCTCTACATGTAAACAATATCGCTGACTTTGTTTTCAAAATAAACAGATGTGAAACTGAAATTTATGGTGGACTACTTAATTAATTACTATATTAATTAAACCACAAAATACTCTGACACCTTTTGTACGCGTAGATATTAAGGGACCTCGGTACATGCCGAGAAAAATGGGTAGGGTTGATTGATAAAATACACGTAGGTAAAACATTAGGCCTATCTAATTAGTGGCTTGCAGAACTATTTCCGTCATTTTATTGGGCTGAAAAAGATTGGGAAACAGGAAGGCGGGAACAGCCTAAAACCACAATAAGTATGGCTGGTACGCAGGGTCCAGTATTAGAGCAAGGTCCCGTTGTATTTCAGCGATTAAGCTGCCAGCGCCATTACAATGTAAAAGATCTTTGTCAAAGATCTTCGATAACAGATATTTTATTAAATATTTTACTGTGTAATGGGACATATTTCATAAAAGCTTTCTTTTATAAAATCATCCTGCCAAAGTAAAAAAAAAAAAAGTGACGCAAGCAAAGTTACTGAAGTTTGTTAGAACTACCGAATCCATGAAAATCTTGATTTATGAGTCCAAACAGAAAAAAATGTCGTACAGTCAGAAACATGTAGACTATAAGAACAAGAATAAAAAGGCGGAAACTTGCTAAGTGAATTTGTTCTCTAAAAGAAGGTTGTGACGTCGATGTCGTGAATAAGAAAATTAACGGATTAAGAAGCTAGTAGTACTTCTGGAATAATAGGAGAGGGAACACGATGAGCAATACGCTTGTTATATTGCAGAATGGTGTAGATGCGGCACCAGCTCTTGAGTACAACCCATTACACATACACTGTAAAAACAGACACCCAATAATATATCGTTAGGTTTTAGGGTAATAATTCTGTTACAGAATAAATATTGCGGTTACAATTTATTGGACCTAAACTGCAGCTTCGACCATAATTTTTATAATATGTCACGTCCTCACATTGTAGTTCTTTCACTAAAGTCTAAACTGTGATGAATTACTTTCATATCAAGTCTTGCAATAAACGATCTAACCCAAATATTTTTCTTCTCTTCTTGTTCTTCTACAAAACACGTATTGTGACAGCTGCACTTACTGCTGCTGCATAAGCATACAAGTTTACTTCATTCATTTCAGAGAACTATGAGGAAAAATTTGAAGTAGTGCAATGGTCCTGACTAAATATAAAATATAATTGAAAAAATAAATATCATAAAATCTTTTTTAAAATATCATTAACAAAGATCTTTTACAGTGTAATGCCGGCCTCAACGTGCCCAGTTATACTGGTGGATTCTTTCTGAGTATGCAGCCTCAAAGCCATTTTCTTATGTTTCTTTAATCCTACGTGGCATTGGCATCATAATATATTATTACTAAGAGGTGTTTTTTTTTTTTTTTCACAAGCCATTATCTCTCTTCATTCCTAACCGACATCGATAAATGAAGTATCATTTTAAAGATGAAATTCTCCGCTTTGGCCACATCATATTTTAACAAAGATGATTTTTTTCCCGAATTTGACCCTTAAAGGGCAAAACTAACATTATTTCTAAAAGGTGTTATTTTTTGCCGCGAGTCATTTATCTATCTTGGTACCTAACCTAAATCGATAAATGAGGTATCATTTTAAAGAGAAAGGTCACATTATATTTTGAGAAAGGAATTTTTCGGAATTGGACCCTTGGAGGGAAAAAGTATCAACATAACTACAACGTATTTGTTTTTGTCACAAGGCTTTAATTTCCCTTGATACCTAACCGAAATCCAGAAATGAGGTACCATTTTAAAGACTGCGATCTCCGATTTGGTAACATCATATTTTAAGAAAGGATTTTCTTTTTGTGATTCGGCTCTTAAAGGGTTAAAGTGTCATGTTTCCATAACTTTTTTTTTCACTACTAATTTATCTCACTTCATATTTAACCGAAATCGAGATGTGAGGTATCATTTTAAAGATAAAGTCTCCGCTTTGGTGACATATTTTAAGAAAGGAATTTCTCCGAATTCGAGCCAAAAAGGGTAAAAATATCAATTCTTTTTTTTACTCGAGCCATTTCCCTCCCTAATACCTAATTAAAATCGAAAAATGAGGTATCATTTTAAAGATTAATTTTTAGGAATTTGACCCTTAAACGGCAACAGTAATAATTATGACGGTCGCACTTATGAGACAGTTAAGAGCCAAGCCGCTAGATAGCAGCAGCACATATCACAGAGATATTAATAAACTGTTTCACTGGCGTCGACAAGGATTAATAGCATTGCCGATACATAGCAACACTACATATCTCATAGATATTAAAAAATTGTGAATTTTAGAATAAGTAGCTTTTACTAATTTTTTTGTTTTACGGAAACAATTCTGTTTTGCTATAAAGTTCCTACGCAAGCATTTTACTGGCAACACTTATTACAGAGATATGGATATGCTGTGTGTAATTTGTTCAGCCTAGTGTTAAGGTGAGTGACAGTTAGTCAAACGCATGGTTTATGCATCCGAAAGTCTTTCCTAACACGTTCTAAGTATTGTGTTATGTACCTATTACACTAAACAAATAAACGATTGTTGCAAAGCGGTTCTTCCTCTTTCATCCTATTACAAACCACCAACCACACTATTTATCATATATCTTTAAACGAGCAATTCTTGTAAACGACTCTAACGATTTGGATGAAATTTCATATTTAGATAATATTTTATTTGTTAAGTTTACTTAAATAGGTGTTTTCCCTTCAAAACCGCGATTTTACAAAAAAAAAAAAAAAAAAAAAAAAAAAAAAAGTTACCCGTGCGACTAGTATGGTTGTTTGTCACCGAATGGTAATATAATAATTTGAAATAAGTAAATGCAAATATCTATTAATGATAGGTATTTTATTTTGAATGGTAGTAACAAATACCACTTTTACTGTAAAAATTAGTTATCGCTCTACGTGTTTAATTGTAAAACATTTAAAAAGTAAATGTTTAAAAAAATATTGGGTTTGTCAGATGTCGTTTTTAGCTCTTCTTTATTTTACAAAGCTTCTTTGAAAACAATATTAGCAGTTATAACGTGATCATCGTTGACTTTATGACAGTATGTCTCTTTAACAAAAAATTAAATTTTAATGAATCTACAAACTCGTAAAAAAGCCGCGTACAGGTGTCCACACAAAAAAAAACAAGTTCTGATAAATACAATCCTGCCTTTTGAAGCGTCTGACCTTGTGCTTTATTAATGTTCATAACGAAGGTTACTTCTTTTGGGAATTGTTTTCTTATCATTTGGAAAGGCACGGTTGATCAGGAAATGTGAGGTTATTGCGAGGTATGAGCGTAGATTTATTAGAGTGAATGAATTTAGCATCGATGATGCACTCGTCTAAGAGAATTACCACAAATATTGGACGGTTAATCAATTCCTGATTAGCATTAAGATTTGGAGACTTCAGTAAATTTTGTAATAAACTTGAGGCGGTTCTAATAAACTTATCACGTACTAAAAGGGAAATTATCCTCTGTGGAGACTTCAACATAAATTTTGCTGTAGAATGTAACCAGACAGATTATCTTCTAGGAATGCTTAGATCATTCAATCTCTATCAAACTGTAAATTTCCCAACTACAACACAAAAAGATAGTAGTACCATTATTGATAACATTTTTGTAGAGCACAATAAATTAGAAATATATGAAACAGTTCCAATGGAAAATGGTTTGTCAGACCATAATGCTCAAATAAATATTTTGGATGTTGTGGGAAATGATTGTAACAAAAAGAAAGGATTTGTCAGAGTTAGGCCATTAAAGAACAATTCAATAAAAATATTAAATGATGAACTTCTCAATGAGGACTGGAGCACTGTTTATAAATTAAAAGGGGTAAACAATAAATTCAATTACTTTCACCAAAGGTTTTCAGAAATTTACAAAAGGTGTCTCCCTACAAAACTAGTTCCAATTGGTCAAAAACGAGTAAACAAAAATTGGGTTACAGTTGATATTAAAACATCTTGCAGACATAAAAGGGAATTGTATGTAAAAGTTAGGAATACTGATAATATGCTTCTCAGACAACATTACAAAACTTACTGTAGAATTTTAACCAAAGTAATAAAGAAGCTAAACGTTTGGCCATAAACGATGAGATTAGTAGTTCAGATAATAAGATAAAAAGTGTTTGGAACATTATTAAAAGAGAAACAACTGTATCATCCCTTGAACATAAACCTATATCTATAAGCATTAATGATAAGCTTGTAACTGACCTCTCTTATGTAGGAAATGCTTTCAATAACTACTTCTTAACAGTTGCTGAAAAAATAAAAGGAAAATATATTGGGAATATGGATGCTATAGCAATACTTAAATCCTTGTCACCAAAAACAGCACCTATGTCTATATTTCCCACCAGTCAAAATGAAATTGAAAAAATTATTAAATCCCTCAAAAATAAAAAGTCATTTGGTTATGATGAGGTTTCAACCCATGTAGTGAAACAATGTAACACCAGCATTAGTAGAGTTATTAGTCATATTTGTAATAGTTCTTTTGAAGAAGGTATCTTCCCTGACTCACTCAAGAAGTCAATAATCAAACCGCTTTATAAAAAGGGTGATACCTCAAAAATTGAGAATTACAGACCCATTTCACTTCTACCAGCATTTTCAAAAATCTTTGAAAAAGCAATGTACAGAAGGGTGTATGCACATTTACAAAAAAATGACCTACTCAGTAAAGTACAGTTTGGTTTTAGACAAGGCGTTTCAACAGATTCAGCAATTTTTGCTTTTGTAAACAACATAATGGAATCAATGCATAAAAAATTAAATTCCCTAGGTATATTCTGTGATCTTGCTAAGGCTTTTGACTGTGTTGATCATGAAATTCTACTAGGTAAATTAGACCACTATGGAGTTAGTGGTAAGCCAGGACATTGGTTTAAATCATACCTGGAAAATAGAAAGCAATGTGTATCACTGAAAGATGTTAATACAGGAGATGTTATAAACTCAGAATGGGGTATAGCTAAATGTGGTGTGCCTCAGGGTTCAATTCTTGGTCCTCTGCTGTTCTTAATCTATATAAATGATCTCCCACATATACTAGGTGATAATGAACACATGGTGCTCTTTGCAGATGATACTAGCATATCCTTGAAAGACCCATCAGCACAAAACCTCGAAAACACAGCAAATGAAGTTATAAAGAAAATTAACAGTTGGTTTAATGCCAACAAACTAATACTTAATGTAGAAAAGACACAGTTACTTCAGTTTGTTACAAAAAATAAAACAAAGGACAGCTATAATGTATTATCAGAAGGAAAAGCAATCGATGAAAGCAGTTTCACAAAATTCCTGGGTGTATATATAGATAACAAATTGAACTGAAAACAGCATATTCAACAACTTCTTAAAAAACTGAATTCTGCAACATTTTCACTGAGGGTAATATCTAGAATAGCTAATATAGAAACCAGAAAGTTAGTATATTTTGCATATTTTCATTCCCTGCTCACTTATGGCATCTCATTCTGGGGAAACTCGTCACAAGCACAGAGGGTATTTAAATTGCAAAAGCGTGCTATAAGAACTATTTGTGGAGCAAACCCACAGACACCGTGCAGAAATCTATTTAAAAACCTGGGTGTTCTAACAATGCCAGCACAGTATGTATACTCTGTATTATCATTTGTAGTAGAAAATCCTGAACACTTCAATCTTAATGCTGACATACATAGCCATAATACTAGGAATAAATATAATATTCACAAGGATTACAAATCACTGTCAATTGTTCAGAAAGGGCTAACATTTACTGGAGCTTCCTTATTCAATGTATTACCAACTGAAATTAAATGTTATCTACAAAAACCCAACTACTTTAAGTCCAAACTGAAAGAGTTTCTGCTTCAGAACCCATTTTACTCTGTAAAAGAATTTTCTTCTTGGAATTTGGTAACTAAGAATGACTGATAAAATAGTATATATGGTGTATGGAAGGGGAAGGTGACAAAATTATCCACAATTACTAAAATGATATATGGTTTTTCTTTCTGTTGAAACTTGACAAATGAACTAATTACACTGTTTACAAAATTTCACTTATATATAGTAACTAACATGGGATAGCATGCACTCAAAAACTGCTGTGAAAAATTATCATATTAACAGGTTTTTAAGTAATTGACTGCTTATGAGTTGTTGGTAATATAATTGATATTGCTAATAGGTGTGTGTACTGTTCCACATAAATAGCAACTAACATAATATAATATGTAGTCACAAATTACAGTGAAACCTTACATGGTAACTGGTTGGTAAGAAAATAACTGGTTATTAGATGCTGGTAACAAGTGTATACACTGTTCCACATGATAAGTATTAATTAACTCGGGATTGTATTTGTTGATTACAGGAGATATTGGTTATACTAATGGGTTGTTGCTAACTTGTTGTCAATATATAATAATATTATCAATTATATAGTATTGACATTACTAATAAGTGTGTGTACTGTTCCACATCCCCGAGATTATTCTCACATGGGATCAAAGTGAACATATCTATCTATCTATCTATCTATCTATCTATTTAACAGAATAATAACATTTTTGTTTAAAAGCATTTTATGAGGTGGTAAACCAGACGACCTCGGAAATGGCTCTAGCGATTTGGATGAAATATCATATATAGAGAACGTTTTGCGATTTTGTAACACGGGTTTACAAAAAAAGGAGCAATTCTTGTATTTGGTATCGCGGAAACGGCTCCAACCTTATCTCGTAGAAGTTTCTGGTATCCGTAAGCTTAATGATGTTAGTTAGGCTTCTCTTTGTTTGGAACAAGGAACTGTACTCCTTAAAACGCCTAGGAAGCCTTCATGAAAAACGTTTTTCTTTAAACAAACTTTACTCGAAATTTTGTATATTGAACGGAAATCGAAAGACGCCAAGCGAAGATCGGTCACCCAGGTACTTGTATTTTATTCGCGATATTTTTCACACGGTTCATCTAGTTTTCCTTATGGTTCGTAGTTTACTCGCAGTGTTGTTCTTGAACGGTCTCTGAACGCCCTCGTCCGAGATTGCAGAGCGATTTTTTCTCCGCTCCGGCCGTGTATCGAGCCCGGATGGAGTGAGATGGTCGGTTTGTTCTCGCTATTGTGTTGGTCCCAGGCGCTCGCAGCCACCATCCATCTTGTCGACCTGGCTCAGCGCACAAAAGGGTTGCAGGGGTCACAGACACCCACCCCCCCCCACCGGGTCGCTCACCCCCGACAAACAACGACATTCCGCGTGCCTCTCTTGTCTGCGTGGGAGCTCGTTATTTCTCTCCATCCCCAAGCTGCGGATAGAACTAAAACACTTGCTTCGAACATCGATAAATTTGCTGTCTATCACGTTCACCGTCAAGGACGTCCAAAGGAGTCTTCACCGTTTTGCGAAATTGTCTTTCAGTTCCTACGTGTCAAACAAACAAAAATTCAACTAAACATGGTGGAGTTTGGATTTAAAAAAAATAAATGTTTGTATTTTCATTTATTATCAGTCATGAAATACTGTTTGGAATGATTATTTTATAATTGATTCAAGCCCACTAGGGAACGTTTTTTTTTATTGAATGCTTGCTTTCATTCCCAATACCTCTTGAGCCGATTTTATTATGTTTCCTTTCTCTCCTTAGAGATGGGTATCCGAGATTCAGTACCTTCTGTTGGAGGGGACCGGGAGTTAACCATATTACCAAATTTGGAGCGATCTCCAACACCAGTATGGGAGATCCCAGCGGAGTCTACATGCTTCCTATCTTATAGCTTTAGATAAGTGAGAAAATGTTCTTGGTAAACCTGTATCGAATGATATGTATGATTTTTTGTCTAAAAATTGTCTGCTGAGTAATAATTTTTTTTAAAGTTACTCATTTAATTATTTTGTGAAAATCATAAACTACACAAATATTAAAGTAGTTTTTTTGCTACATAGCACAGTAAATTATTAATTTTTTTACATCTCAAGTTTTTGAAATAAACGTGAAATTACTTTTTTATGGCATTTCACCAAAAACTCGTACAAATCGTTGAATTAAAAAATTCAAATATTTCAGAATTAGTGATTACCGTCTTTCCTTTTCTCCTCTCTTTAATTTTCCACGATATTGAGTTCATTAGAGGTGAAAGAGGGTTAAGGAAAAGGAACCCATAACCTTTTTTAGGAACCATACCCGCTTTCACCTGGAGTGTTTGAGAAAATCACGGAAACTCAAATCCGGATACCGGACAGGGATTTGAACCCGCGCTCTCCTGAATGCTACCTTCCATTTGATTCCCATAGTGATTATGACGTAAAGAATATTTTTGCTCTTATAATCATTATCACTCCCATGAATTTTGCAAATCTTTCGTTATAATCGTGCCTAAGGTGGTAAGAATTAAAACTATGCAGCATTTCAAATTACTGAGTTAAAGCTTTCAGAAACTTCGAGGTTGTGGCAGACAGATAGAGGGACAAATGAGTAACTCCATAAGATTTAAATCATTAATTCTGAATACGTCGAATCGTAAAAATACATGTTGATATCTTTTTTAAACAAAAATAATAAACCTTTACAAAGCAAAATGGATATAAGAAAAAAAAATTGGCTTGACACCTCATCGACATCGAGATCTGAAGGCAAAGAACGAGGGAAGAAATTAGGTCATTACGTTTTGTAGGAACCAACCTGGCATCATCTTGAGTTATTTGAGGAAACTATGGAAAATACAAATCTAAATGCCTGGCCGGGAATTCGAACCCGCGTCCTCCCGAATGTGAGGCCAGAACGTTACCACTCACCCACCACACTCGGTGATGATGCTTGTCACAAAGAATGAAATTTTGTATTTTTTATCAATTAAACGTAGTCAAAATTTCACACACGATGTTCCTGAAGAAAAAAAAACAAGGTATTGAATATCTAGAACATTTTCCTAACGGAGCGAGACGTGAACTTTTTTTAATAAATAAAAAAAGATAGTTCAACAACAGTAAGAAAGAAAAAGGTGAACAGTACTAAGAAATGGTACAGTGATTTTTTGTGAATTTTCGATTACTTTAAACCTTCCTTTTGCTTTTTTTTATATTGCTGAAAATTCAAAAAGTCTTCTGAGCTTTGGTAATACGTATTCTGATATGAGGCAGGAAACGTTTTTACGCTTATTTTAAATCAGTACAAATTTTAATAATCTAGAATTTTTTTTTTTTTTTTTTTTAATATGCTTATTGTCTCTTAACAGCGAGGTCTTTAAAGACGGGAAAGGATTGGGGGCGGAGAGGCAAGGAATGGGAAAGAATTCGGCCATGGCCTTTTGAAGGAAGCATCCCGGCATTTGTCTGGAGTGATTTGGGAAACCATGGAAAACCCAAATCTGGATGCCCGGACAGGGATTCGAACCGCCGTCCTCCCGAATGCGAGGCCAGAATGCTAACCGTTACACCACCAGGACCCGTTTAGAATTGAGATCTATTAAGCAGTAGCGGAGAATGTGTTGAGCTAGCCTCCTCTCTCACCAATGCGATACCAGAAGCCGTCTGTCCCGCGCAATCACTCAACGAGAACCCAAGTCGGGCGAAATGTCGTCGCCCGGAGAGCGGAAATTTTGTCGAGCTGTGCTACACGGGGCGGCAAAGAAACAGCTTTCCACTACCAGAGAAAGCGCCACATCAATTTTGTTCTCGTAATGAGAGCCAGCTTTCAGGGGACGAAAAAGAAACGAGCAAATATAGGTCAGTCAGAAGAAACTTATATTCGCAAAGTATCGGCGGGAATAGTTTGGCTTCCACAAATATCAACACTTGACGGCAAAACTAGACATGCATTTGGCTGGCTTAGTTACACCTCGTTGACGCCAAGGCCTTTAGAAGTGGAAGAGGATGGAGTTCAAGGAACTGGAAGTAACTCCGCCATGGCCTTTTGAAGGACATCCCGGCATTTGCGTGGGGCGATTTGGAAAACCATGGAAAACCCAAATCTGGATGCCCGGACGGGGATTCGAAACCGCGTCCTCCCGAATGCGAGGCCAGGCTCGAGGCCCACTCACCAGCCACGCGCGGGTCAAAGAAGCTATCGTCAGGCGCTGACACAGGGTTAGCTGGTTTAAGTCCTTGTAGTGAAGGAAATTTTGATCATCAGGTAGGGCAGTCATGGGGAAAGTACGGCCCGCGGGCCAAGTGTAGCCCTTCAGGCTAGTCAATCCGGCCCGCGACATGGTTTTGAATAACCCCTACAATTACACATAGGCCACGTAGCTAGAATAGAGTAACGGTATTATCGCATCTAATATTAACCGAGTGTGCGTAGTGCCGTAGTAGATTGTGAATCAATTGATTTGTAATTTAACACTGAATTGAAGCAACTATTTCTCAATGTTTCTAAAATTAAGTTCTACAAGACCATGTCAAAATCAAGTTTCCTAACCCTGAAATCTCACGCTCAGAAGATAATTGCGATGGTTGTATCTTCCTACATCTGTGAACAGGTGTTTTCTACTATGAAGCTTCGCAAAAAAACAGCACTAGAGACCGATTGACTGACCACCATTTAGCTTCACTACTGCGAATGAGTTCAATCCAGTTTCTACCAGATTATGAACAACTTTTAGAAGCTCAGTCACAGTTTCATCTGTCACATGCGCGTTCATACTCTTCTAATAATTAATCAATATTTGTAACTTTTTTCCTAAGTTTTTTTTACCATTGTACTTGTAACATATAAGTTGTGTGTGATGTAAAGATCAAAAATAAAATTTATCACTTGTAAAAATTTGTTGTTTTTTGTTCAATTTTTTCTTCGACCTGTCTAGATAATTTTTTCATTTTACCCGGCCCTCCCCTTAAAAAGTTTGCTCATGTCTGAGGTAGGGTACAGAGATAGTGGTGTACAATTCCAGAGTGTACACCGTCTTGTCCTGGTTAAATCCCAAACCTCTCCGTAGTGCGTGTGGACTGAGGGCATACAACACTGCTGACGGTGATTCATCCGTCGGATGGAAACGTTCAGCCTAGCAGTCCCTCGTTGTCTTTCGGAAGAGCAGACCCTCTCCCTCGTTTCATCTCGCATCCATTACAGAAACAACTCTCTACACAGAACACGTTCTACCACAGTCTACACACTTACAGTAATATCTATTAACACTATCAGGCTGGTGAAGGCAACAGGAAAACAACTCCAGTTTTATCTCCCAGTGACGTCAGTGTCGTATTTGAACCCTATGGATTTATTGTGTAACAATTATAGCTTTTTATAAAAAATAATATTCGATTGAGTTAGAGGCGACCATGCCAAACTTGTAAGCGCTACCTCAGCGCAAACTTGTTCCAAACCCTACCGATGCTGCGAGTCAGTCAATAGCACTGATTTTAACTGGCTAATGACGTCAATGGAGTCTACCTGCGTAGAAGTTTCTACGAGTTAAACAATACAGTTATTGATATGGTCGATTCTATGAAATATTTGAGAGTAACAGTTCAAAGGAACATGAAATGGGACATACACATTAATTCGTTAGTAGGTAGAGCAAATTCTAGGCTGCGATTCATAGGTCGAATCTTGAAAAATTGTAATGAACAAACTAAGGAGATAGCGTACAAATCTCTTGTGCGTCCACATTTGGATTATTGTTGTGCCATTTGGGACCCGTTTCGTAAGGGGTTGATCGAAAGTATAGAGAAAGTACGGAGAAGAGCCGCTCGATTCGTGATCGCTTGCTACAGTCCTTATGAAAGCGTCACAGAACTGATTAGTATACTAGGCTGGGAGTCTCTGGTAGATAGACGACGCACGTTTCGTTTAAACTTATTGGTAAACATGCATACTCCCACTTTCACTTTTGAGTGTAGTGAAATACTTCTTCCACCAACCTATTTGAGTCGGAAGGACAGGAAAGATAAAATTAGAGAAATAAGGTGCCGGACTTATTCTTATATGAATTCTTTCTTCCCTCGTACCATTAAGGATTGGAATGCACAGCAAAGAGATTAGCTTTGGTGCTGAGCACCCTCTGCCACCCACAATTTTGTGAATTGCAGAGTATGTATGTAGATGTAGATGTAGATACCTCCGAAGTAAAGATATATTTCTTACTCTCAGTCAGCGAGCAGCTTTCATCGAGTAACAACGGATAGCTAAGAGCTAGGCCGAGCCTCGTAACTTCAGTCTGTACACCATGCATGCCTTCGTAACATGATAGGGCCAGGCATTCCAACTAACAATTCATTACCCGATGAACCAACCAATAATTGTTCACTCATACCCAGATCACTCCAGGTGATTGCCGTGATGGTTCCTTCAAAAGGCCATGGAAGAATTCCTTCCCGTTCACCGTCCCCAGTCATTTCCCGTCTCTCATTACCTAGACGTCGACGAGACGTAAAGCTATAAGCAAAAAAAAAAGTTCAGTCATTCAATCTATCTTCAATTAGATGCAGACGCATCGTTCATAAGCGCAGTCAAACAGATCGTTGCAGGTCTTGTTATCAACTCTATTGTATACAGTCTTCAACGATCATTCAATGGGATTTTATAAGGGGGCATCCATAAATTACGTGAGGTGTTTTTCCGGATTTCTGGACCCCGCCCCTCCCCCCTGGTGAGATTTCGTGAGATCTGGCCGGACCCCCTCCCCCCCTCTGGTGAGATTTGGTCCGTGAAAACCCTCCCTGGAAACTTTTGCAGACTTTTTTTTTTTTTTAGGTCACACCTTAACTTTTTTGACGAAATACCCTCCTAAAATCGACTTTGGCGCAAATTGTAGACATTTTTTTTTTGGCTCTACTGTCCCCAAATTTTTCGCAAAATCTCACGTGAGATTTCCGTAGACCCCCCCCTTCCCCCCTGGTGAGATTTCGCCGGACCCCCCCCCCCTATTTCACCTCACGTAATTAATGGACGCACCCTAAACTGTTAGCCGACTATTATCGTTTATGAGGATAGATCCTCAATTAGCCAATCAACGCGAACTATTCTTATAGTGCGTTACTGAATCTATTAATCAGATGGTTGTAAGACATCTTGTTTGTTTAATGGGGAATAAGTGATGATGTGAGACATAGTTCTGATTACTGTAAGACCGAACTTCGTGCTTACTAAAGTTCTCAGGTTATTAATACACAGCACTAGAGCCGGTTAATTGAAATTTAATTCGTTCGTAGTTACCGTAGGTCGCCAGGTAGCGTCCTCAACCAGTCCGACACAAGAGGTGGATAATTAACTAAGAAAAATCTTCAAATATAAGATAGTGAAATTAAGTTATCCACAAATTTATTGAAATAAAGTACAACATCGAACCGGTTGGCCACTACCAAAATTTAGATGTTAAAGCTATCGAGACTTCGTCAACCATAGATTGCTAGATTCTTTGATAAAAGGAAAGTTAATAATCAAAATCTGTTTTACACCAAACTACTTCCAACGTCACATTTCACTGTTCTGCTATATTCTTACACTGTTCAACTTTCTGTAAAACACACATTGTTCTGGCTAAATACATTCAGTATTCTTCTGGATGCTTACTACTCCGCACTGTTCGATTAGCGTCTAGCACAATACACGACGCGAGCCGTCCGCTACCATAGTTCGGCTATTACTGACTTGAAACAATGTATCCATGCGCTCATTTAGGCGCTACTTGCGGAGAGGCGGAATGCTACTGTTATGTTACATGGTGTTAAATTAATCCTGACTTAACATATTCTTTGATAACCAACTAGACTCGGTAGAAGAGCTTCGTATCAAGATATAAGAGATTTCTTCAGTTAGACGAACGCCACGAGGTTAGTAAACTATTATCTAGAGGCCTACCACATCAAGCCGCGTTCCCACGATCTCTTGTAACGGAGGCGGGACGGGACGGGACCTCATTAGCCGAAGTGTAGGGACGAGCGCGCGCCACAGGTTAGCCCTTGCTTACCTCGCCGCCACCTCCCCACCACGTTGCCTAGAGTCGCTTGGCATAGAGTACTTTACAGCAACAGAAAGGGTGCGCACCGCTGCTTCAAACCGATGACAACAGCGCACCCTTACACACGCCTGTGATGTTTACCGACACAGAGTGGGTAGCTGCGTCTCGTCTCCGCTAGCAGAGGCGGCCCTGTTCCCATGGCGTGTTGTTGAGTATTCGTCCCGTCCCGTCTCGCCTCCGTTACAAGAGATCGTGGGAACGCGGCTTGTCAGACGTCCACAAATCAACCACTCGGGTATCTACCCTTTCAGGGTTGTCAGTTATACAGGACTCCTACGTGACGTTGCCATGGAGGGGTAAACATCCCCCATGGTAACCGCGAACACTCGGACATGGGTATGGCACTCACAGAAGAAGAAGGAGACACTTGATACCGAGTTTCATGGCGGACTGGTGAGGCGCGGAGGAGCCGGTCCATGGCTCCCGTAATGAAGCGGCGGATGGGGCACCGCTGTTGTTTACTCTGCAGTGAGAGAGAGGAGCGGCTTCTTGCGCCGGGTGGGCCTGGTCGCTTCTTGTGCAGCCACAAGTCGGCCGTGAACGTCGCTCCGATCACGTACCCCGTCCTCTCCTGGTGGATCACAGACACGATCTTCCTCAAGTAATAATTCTGTAAATGCTGTCACCGAGGTGTGTCAATATGTCTTGTTGTTTTAATTGCAACAGCGGTGATGGGCAGATTTAAATAACATATCCGCCATTATTAGCGAAACTTTTACCGTGAAATACTTTGTCCACCAACCTATTTGAGTCGCAATGACAGATGAGATAATACAAGAAAAATAAAGTGGTATACTTTTGTCTTGTGACGTTACACCCCGTCAACGTCGAGGTTATTAGAGGCGGGAAAGGATTGGGGGCAAGAAACTGGAAGGAATTCGGCCCTTAACTTTTGAAAGATTTTTTTTTTAACTGCTTAACGTCTCTTAGCAGCGAGGTCTTTAGAGGCGGGAAAGGATGGGGGTCAAGGAATGGGAAGGAATTCAGCCACGGCCTTTTGAAGGAAGCATCCCGGCATTTGCCTGGAGTGATTTGGGAAACCATGGAAAACCCAATTCTGGATGCCCGCACGGTGATTCGAACCGGCGTCCTCCCGAATGCGAGACGAGAACGCTAACCGTTACACCACCACGCTCGGTCCTTTTAAAAGAACCATTCCAGCATTCACCTAGGATGATTTTCTGGAACTATGGAAAATTGAACTCTGGATGGACGGAGGAGGTTTGAACCTGCGTCCTCCAGAATGCGAAGCCAGAGTGTTATCGCTCATCCAGCAGGGTCAGTATGTCAAACGGATGCTTATATGAATGGTTTCTTCCCTAGTGTCACTATGGATTGCAATGTGCAGAGTAGATTCGTTTTGGGGCAAAGCACCCTTTGCAACACACAATTTTATAGATTAAGGAGGGGGAGGGAGATTTAATCGAAAATGCGCAACTAGCTTTAAAATATCTGTGAGTCTATCTTATACAACATAAGAGATTGAAACTTTGTATACTTACTGTCTTATGTTAACTGAGAAAATGGCACTTGTACCGTCACTTCTAATACATTTTGCCATCTCCCGATAGAGGTACATGATTCAGCAAAATTAGAAGAGATATTATTCTCATTCCTTTCCGCAATGAAATATATATAAATATCTCTTGTTATATGAAGAATGAAGAATATACAAATAGAATTTATGCCTCAATTTTAATTTTGGAAGCAGTAAACTGTTGTAATAATTTCAATACTAATATCCCTAAAACCTACAAATGGATAAAAGGATGCGCAATTCTTCATAAAAATTTGTCCCCGCAATCTATGAGTCCACCCTGAAAATTTCAGCTTTGTATTCCTCATAGATGTTGAGAAAATTGTTCCTACATACTAAAAAAACAGACGGCTGAGAAAATGGCACTCAAACCGACACATAAAACATTATTTTAAAAATACTCCCAATTGAGTTTAAAGCCTAAAACTTTCACACAATACATATAAATAACCATCTAATTGAAAAATATAATTTTCAAAAAATCAATTTTTTAAGCTCTGATCGGTTACATACCCCTTTAAAAATGTTGTAAGTAAACTGACACACAGCTTTTATGGTGAATATTTTCCCCGCAGACGTGTTACTCCTTTATGGTGTGGGGAGTTATGAGTGGAGATATACTGATGATCTTGATATTACGGTCTGGAACAGCACTTTATGCACTATTACAGACCTATTTTTTAATTTTTCAGTTGAATATTCTGCCAAATGTTTGTTTACAAGGCTTTCCTAGTTGCTGTTTACACATATATTATGACTTGGATTTATCATCATCCTGATGTCCGGAGGTGAAAGGATTTGCCGTCAGTGGTTTAAATCCCACTGCCGTTGCCCAGGGTACACCCGATTTCTCTCTGACTAGCGATCTTCTAGGAGGCTCCTCTCTTGTACCCCATGTATGCTAAACACAGTATGTTTTTGATGTGCGAGACAAAAACATAGGTCAGTAAAAGTGCATCATGGTCTGTTCCTTCCAAACCGCCATATGAATATCATCACCATATTTCCACTGATGATGCGCTACACCTTAAGGGCGAAACGCGAGTGGGAAATAAAAACCATTCAATACAACATTCGTTGGTAGATGTAACTTTATGTGAATGGGAGCATCCATAAACTACGTGGTTAGATCTAAAAAAGGGGGAGAGGATGGCTGAAATGCTACACTGCGTTACGTGCGGGAGGGAGTCCCAACTCCCAAGCCAGGCCATGTATCTTTTCATTCATATTATTTGTCACAGTTGAAATAAGGTAAAGAACACACAACAGCATGTGAATATTTATTTTTAATTATCTCCGTATGTAATCTACTGTAGTCTGAATAGAGAAAACAGTACAATATGTTTTCCGAAATCGGTAGGGAAAAAACCTACGTGCTACGTGGGAGGGGGCCGGGGTAGAAGCAAAGGCACGTCGGGCTCTCTGGGGGGGAGGGGGAGGGGGGAGTAGGGGGGGGACTCACAGGAGGCCAGAATAGAACTACGTAGTTTATAGACGCTCCCTAAAATCAGTTGCTTAGCAACTACGAAAACATGACCTACAACCGGATTAATAATGTGGGTTAAATTAAAAGTTTATGTTTTTCAGCGAGTCAGGGACCGTTGCTCAAACACCTGTTGTAACAGAGTCGAAGTACTGTGCATAACAGACGGCGTTAATAGCGATCTCTGGGTTAGCGAATAACATCCCGCAGTTACTGGATACAGGGAGGAAGTGCGATGACTCTGGCGAAGGGCTGTAATCGCATCACGCACGATGCTGGCTGAGGACCTCCTGCAGGTAGCAGCGGGGGAGCAGTCACCCATCTCTCCCTGATAGTGGACCCCTGGGCTGTCCATTACCATGACAGAGAGGGACCAAGGCGTTGACAGCGAGCAGGTCCCAGCCTCCGGCAGAACCACTCCGCATTGTTCAGCTGTCCCCTCGGAGAAAGTTCGATGCCAGCCTCCAACTCTCACAGCGGGACGCGGCTACCTGCAGCAACAAGCGAAAATACGGTGGAAGTCAAACTGCTATTCAATCAAGCCTGGGAACAGACCCCAACCACTGAGAGGGCTTCATATTAGACATATCACTATTACACTGCGATTCAGCCAAAGCATTACAATGCTGGTGCAGGCACAAGTGTTTCGGAGCACACTCTGCTGTCAGATCTGCCACAGGTCACCGTCTATTCCGCTGTACAGAGTGGGTAAACCTCCAACCTCCACGGTGATGAGGCGTGGTTTCACCGACCTTCATCCACTCTGCATAGATGCTCACTACAGTAGCGCGCGAACAGCCGACCAGCCTCGCCGTTTCTGAGATGCTCGTTCCCAGGTCCCGTGCCCTCAAACCAAGGGACCAAATTAAGGGAACTGCGTGACCTGTGCGTAGAAATCTGGTGCCAGATAATGTCGGAAACCTGACAAGGACTTTTCGAATCTATTCCATACAAATCGTTGCTGTATTGCGCTCCAAAGATGGACCTACACACTAATAAGCTGGTGGTCATAATGTTTTGGCTATCAGTGTAAACTAGTGATGGATGGTGCGTTACCATCATTTCTAGGAAAAATAAGAGTAGATTTGAGTTTTGGATAGCAACAGTAGAGTACAATTTATAGAAGAGAAAGTACGTTTATTATTTATATCTGAACACACGTTTTTCATTGCTTTCTGACACAGTCAACAAATAGTGATTCTTCCTAGACACCTCTAAAGCATCTGTACAATCTAAATTAAAAAACATGATGAGCTGAAACTTTCTTATCGGTACGTTAAGTGAAGATTTGTTGCTTTCATCTCTCCACTTTGCATTCATGAAAGGAAAAACTTTCTCAATGAGTGCAGAAGTAGCATACACAAATAAAATAAAATAAATTATTTTAAATATATTTGGGAATCTTCACTTTTATTGAATATGCATTGCCACTGTTGAGAAGTTGGAAAATTAGTAAAACTTTTATTCTCTACAAGATTTAATAAAACACATTCAGAAGCAGTCCACAGTAATTTTCAATTGATTCAGTTTTATAGCTTCAATAGCACACGCAAAATGTTCATATTGAAAGGGTGATTTTAAGCTAAACTTGTTTAGTGAAAATAAACAATTTCTTTCGGTGAAATCAAAGTTTTTCTATAGATAATCAATAACTTTATCGTTTGCATACTTCTTTTGTAAGTAACAAGTAAAAAAAAAAAGGTCAAACAGTGATGTGAGAATGTGAGTTGGCTGAAAAAAAGTATTTTAAAGTACTATTTTCGTAGATTTAAATAGAGTACAGTATTCTATAATAGAGTACACCCCCAACGGGTGGCAACCCTAGTTTTACATATCCTAATGTGTAAAAGTTTATGCATGGGAAGAGATGCACGGGATATGGAATCATCCCAACATTCACCTGAAACGATCCATAAAAACCATAGATAACCCAGATCAAGATGGTTGGAGTGGTTTCTGTCAGGTTCTAAGTTTTCTCCGTCGATAAATCTTTCCTATTTCATTCCCTAATCGCAAGAAGAAGAATCGAATATAGAGAAAAATCTGTTCTGGTCCTGTTTTTGTCTTTTCTTATTTTGTCCTGTATTCGAATGTCGGTGACAGCAAAATGTCTTTGTTTTACCCTGAAACAGATGTGATATGGACTTTGAGATTAGCTCCTGATGAGAGCAACGCCTACAGTTTTCCATATCTTCCCAACCCAACCACTTCAACATGCAACTTGCACTTTCTCTCCAGCCCTTCGTCCAATTACCCTTTTATGTCAGTTCTGCAAGATATTTCAGATAATGTACTAAACATGCATACTGGATCATCATTTCATCATTACGTGCAGCACATCAAGTGACACGTTGTACTGTCTGCCTTCACTGGTTCCGATTTTCTGCTTTGTCCTCGGATGATTGAGCTACCGTTCTGTTTGTTTCTCCACCATCTGGTCAAGTCTTTGTAGTTAGACATCTCCCACGTGATCGTTGACTTTCTAATTCTCCCTGGATGATGTTTTCTACATATTACCTCCCTGTCGATGACGAAAATGTGCAAAGATTGAAGAATTCGCAGATAGATGTGGGAAATATCCTTTTTTACAAATTCTGTTCGTTATGAATGGATATGTTCGTTCTATTCTCCATCCAGGATATTCACAGTGTTTTCCTACATCTATCCTTCTACAGTAATTCATCTTCTCATTAAACTTAACTTAGTTCATAACTCGATGGCTGTTTGGATTCTCACATAGGAGTACTAAGCAAGTGTGTCAGAGTTAGGAAGGCCAGTTCGTTTCCTCCGGGATCTACAACTTAACATGGAATTCTAAGCACTAAGAGTTCTGGCCTACCTCACATTAACAAAGCACAACCAGTAAAACTTACGGGTTTCGAACTCAGGACCTAGAATTTCATTCGCGAGCACCTTATCCACCGAACTATCAGATCGCTCCATCTCCTAAAATTTCAGAGAATCATTTTCTGACAGGAAATCATTTATCAGATAAGGTTGAAACATTTAAAACACAAAAAAGATGTTTACTAAAGTCGTTTGGTGATATTAGAAGTTGTTATTAATTTCAAACATACACGTGCTAATGCGCCACCTAATACTAGGAACGGGTACAACGAGCCCAAATACGAACCTCAGATCTGGAACACCGGTCGTGCTTGTTAAGGTTTTTAGATGGTTTTCCGTAATAATGTTGTCGACTACTGGAACGGTATACCATTATCGACATAAAAAAGTAAACTACTAACAAACGAAGTGACGCTTATCACAAAAAAGCGGCTACAAGCTTCACATTCAAGAAGCCGACCCAGTTGCAACATAACAAAGGACATTTTCACCTTATGCTTATAAATTCTGTATTTAGTTTTATATGGGTAAATAGAGTAACCTGTTCGTTTAGGTGTATATAAGATTGTGATTATACTTTGAATATGATGTTAGATAGTGATGAGTAGGAGTATATGTTGTAATTATTGATTACTTTTAATATTTATTTAATAATACATTTTGGATAATTTTCAGTCATTAAAAATAATATTTAAGGTTTTCAAATTATTTATATTACAGTTTAATATTATTATTATTTGATTTGGAGTGGATTTCAGTCCGATAAGATATGTATTTTCGAAAAGCATTGTCACTAATAGTGTAACACGTTAAATCGCGGTTTGAAAGTTGTCACACACTGGTGTAGCGTCCAGGACAGACGCTGAAGACAAGTTATGAAAAACTAAGTAAAGATGCCACACCAAACCAAATTAAAAAAAAAAAGGTGGCGTATCATATATCCGTCTATCCAGACCAGAATGTGGAGAGTTGCAGCCTGGTGAAATGTGTCGATAAGCTGGTAGAATAAAGTTAAACTTCGCTGGTTGGAGCATTTGCAGTGTTGTATAGAAGGTGCTGACAGTTAAGTATACAGTAAAGAACGAAATCAAAGTGTTTTTGAGATGATGGACGAGGAAAGAAGTTTATGGAAGAGTCTCACAAAAAAAAGATGGTGGAACACTCAACAAGCGCAGCTGGTTAATCTTTTAGCGGAGGGAATAGTATGATAAATGAACTGTAAAGGAAAATAAGTATTAGGATAAAAGAAGCAAATAACTGGGGACATAAGTTTTTTTAATTATTATTATTGCATACTGAAATTTTTTGTAATAACTATAAACTAAACATAACGATCACTATTTAGAATCAAATAACTACAGTGAAAACAAGAAACGGAAAAAAATAATTGTAGAATTAAATTACAGAAGAAAGAAAATAATTACTTGAGAGATACACATTAGACATTAGAAATCTTACAATAAGACTCATTGCACAATTTTTTTTTTTTTTTTTTGCCTGGGCTTTACGCCTCGACGACGGCGAGGTCATTAGAGGCGGGATGGGATTGGGGCAAGGAACGGGAAGGAATTCGGCTATTGCCTTTTTGAAGGAATCATCCCGGCATTTGCCTGGAGTGATTTGGGAAACCATGGAAAACCCAAATCTGGATGCCCTGACGGGGATTCGAACCCGCGTCCTCCCGAATGCGAGGCCAGAACGTTAACCGTTTACCCACCACGCTCGGTACTGTACAACTACAGTGAAAACAAAACAAATAATAGGGGAGAATCGAATAAATATAGAAGCAGTTTATACTAAGATGATTGTAATAGGTATGCTTAGATGAAAGGGTTAGCTCAAGACAGAGAGGAGCTTAAAACCAGTCGAGAAATTGATTTCAGAAACCGCCTCTAATCACCTGGACGTCGACGAGGCGCAAAGCAATAAGAAAAAAAAATTATCACAGTAGAAAAGTGTTCGAGCTCTAGCTCCAGCAACCACTAGCGTGAGCCAGTGAATGATACGGTAGCAAGAAGTTGAGGTGTTGGTTTTATGTTCCGCAGAGCCACGCGCAGGAGCTATCGCCGTAATAGCCGGCCACAGGCGGCGGTCCACTTCTTGTGGGGGAGAGGACACAAGAACAGGCGTCACCCGCCAGCGAGCCTAGCATCTGGTTTGAATACAGCGAAAACAAAGAGCGCGGCAAGAAGCGGAATGTGAAAGTGGGACGCGCCGTGGACACGGTCCAGGCACTGCGCTCGCTCGCCATTAGCGGAGCACCATCAGCGAACTCGTTCACAAGTGTATCAGAACACTGCTGGTGCACAGCGGTCTGGGGGGGTTAAGTGGTTAAGGGTATTTCGTTTAAAATTTGGGGTCCTGAGTTTGAATACCGGTTTGACTACACATTTTTACTAGCTTCGCTTTGCTCATGTGAATAGGGTTACCAATTATATGTTATTTTTAGTCGGTATACGGGAAGGAACTTCACAAAAGTAGATCATGAAAAATACAAATTTGTTCTGGACGATTGCTAAGTCTAAGACAGTTTATAGAGGAAGGATTTGAGACCTGTAAGGCCACGGGCGTGGTATTCGTGTACCTGTCAGCAGAAAAGGATACTGCTGACCACCAATTACTCCTTGACGAGATCTTTAATCTGACATAGACCACCGGATTAACCAACCTCATAGCTTCTCTTCTCCAGAACCGTAGTGACCCAGAGCTGGTAGACATTTTAGGGAAGGTATTTGAGGCATCGTGAAAATTTGTACAACATTTCTTTTGTGATTTCTAAGTACAAAATCGAAGACATGACTGATGGGTAGTGAGTTATAGCAGAATTATTAACCTTGAAAATGTTTTCTGTTCTTTCAAAATTGTGATTCATAAATATCGAAAAAATATATCTGAGACGTACTGAGGTTTGCACAGAATAATATTTACAAAATATCTTTGAAAAAACAGTGTATCTGCGGCCGCTCAGTCACGCTCGGGTATAACATTTCCGATCATGTCATGTAAAATGTCCCACCAAAATGATCTTGGCGAGGATTTTCCCAGACCCTTAACCTGACTTTCACCTCTGGCACAGCTTGTTGTGTAATGTGAAGTACGCCAGAACGCTTCCGTGGTTCGGATTCCACGTTAATCTGTAGATACTCTATACCTGGTAGGTCTACCGGTGTATGTTAAGGAGGCTAGGATAAGGGCGAAATGCGCAGCCACTAGAAACCTTATCATCAGCTCATTACAACCACACGAAACTATTATTATTTATTATATCTGTGGCTACTGGTATGACGTATTGGCCGCATGATATTAACAGTTTTAAGTTTTCACTTCTGTCGTTAGTCCCCAATGGCTGCCACTTTTTTTAAATTTGATACTGTTAGAGCATGTTAATTAACGATTAGTACAACATTATTACACAACGAAAATAGTCTCGATTGATACGATTGTCAGCTTTTCCAAGCTGTAGCGTCTACTGTAAAAACACTTTCTGTCCATTAATAAATAATAAATGCTTTGAAAACAGTATACCAAAAAGGAAATTCTATCCCTTTATGAGGCTGCTTCATTATCTTTACCTTAAAACTGAAAATACTTCGACAGAAGTAAAAAATTTGTCCACAGTAGTCATTGTTGACACCCTGTGGTTCGTAGGGAATGAAAGGAATATAAAAAGTTCTGGGTGAAAAGTTTGCTTACATCTTCCTGCATGGTTACACTATTCGCTGGCGATTTAATCTACGACATGCCGACGTAGAGGTCATGAAAGCGAGGAGGGCATTGTGGCAGGAAACAGGAAGGAATTTTGCCATGGTTTTTGAAGGAACCGTCATGGCATTCGTCTGGAGTGATTTCGGAAGTCGTGAAAATTTGATAACTGGATGGCCTGATAAGATATCGATTCCTCGTACCATCGAATGACAGGTACGACAATTAACAGCTCAACTACTAGACTCGGTTGTTTAGCGCTAAATGCGACGATCTTGAAAGGAGAATCCTTGTCAAACGATTCTTTCTGAATATGATTCGGGTAAGCAGTTCCTTCAAATTGTCGAGCACCACGTTTGTTTAACACAGCTTGTAATTAGAGCTCCTTTCAAGGTTTGTTATTTATTAAAAGGTTGAACACAGTGTTTGAAAGGGACAGAGTAGGTAGTACTAAACTATAAGTCCAGGTTTGTTGTTTCTTGTCAGGATCGAAAAGAACAGCCAGCGACACGGGAATCTAGTGAAGTTTGCTCGCGTGGTCGGCGTCCATTGAAGCCTGAAGTAATCGGCTCACGGCAAGCGGGAAGCCATGTCCCTACACTGAATTCCACTGCTCGAGGAATGAGTCACTCGCTGTTCATCTCTACGAAAACTACAGGACCAACACATCCCCGCTTTTCATGAAATAAATCTTCAAAAAGGGACATAAAACGCGTTGAGCCTGGAGATCTCACCTCGCGACATCGGCCATCTTCGGCCAGTCTCGTTAATGCCCGAAGTGCTAGTTACACTGCCTACCACCTCAGCGTGGACTGCAAACGTATAACTAACTGTATTGACTTTATTTACGTTTATATTGTAAACACGAAATGTAAATTTCAAATAAATGATTGAATTTGATTTTATTTGCTCTTACGTTGTTCAAATAAAGCGTAATTGCGATGCATGGTATAGGTAATTGACTGTTGTGTCCCAGAGATAAAGGTTATAATGCGAGCTAGATTTATGTATATATAAAATACATAATGTGACGTTAATTTAAATTAAATCTCTACGCTATATTCTATGTAACAGTTAGTGAAACCAAGTAACAATATAGTCTTATAACTTCTTTTTTTCAGAAGATGACAAACAGGGAAGTTTTTTGAAATCCAGAGAAAGTTTACACGAAACGTAAGTTTTCACGAAACATATTAATCGAATAAATGATTTTTTTTCGTTATTTATATTACACTTTACTTAGAAACTTTTTCATAACATCAAAAATTTCCGTCACATAAAATCAAAATTGAGTTATTTAAATACATCCCAACCAAACACTCCGAGAATCTAATCAGAGAGAGTTTACTAATGTCACGAAACATATCAATTTAAAAAAAAATGATTAATCGTTATTCGTCTGTCTTCAGAAACTTTTCCAGAACAAATTTCTACTATTACTATAGCCGATGTCCGTCATTTTCGGCGGGCGTTTCAACTAGTACAAAATAAGCATTTGAATTGGTATTTCATAGACTGATGTCGAAAACCAAGTGGACGACTAAAATACTTACATGTGTAGATGTTGTTGAGCGAAGAGATGATAGTCCGTAAAAATCTCATATAGACAAGATATCACGTTTTATTACATAATTACTGGATTACTTGTAAGAAGAAAAACACATTAAGGTAAAAATTGTAATAGGAGACACATTTAGAGTGTATCGATACAAATAAAAAGCTAATTTGGTCATGGTCTCCGCAACGCTGACGTTGCCAATCTAACAACGGCCACAGATTTGACTAATAAATCGATTTTGTTTAGTTAATCAACTGCGAAGAAATTAATTAATTACCAGAACACTGTAAGAATTTCATTTAAAACAATTAATTTGTTTATTTGTATTAGTTCGATGTAAATGTTTTCGTTATTTTCTGTGTCCACAGATATGTAAGATGGAAGCTTTATTTTTAGATAAGAAATGTTAGCGGAGGTTTTGATTAGACTGAAATTTAGAGCGGGCCAGATTGACAACTGGATTGTGCCGTTACAACAAAGGGCACGAGTAAAATTTTAGTATTTTTTTAAAAAACAATTTAAGTTGCTTTCATGAGCGCCATGTTATTGAGTTATTACTTCATGCGGATGAAAGTAGCTACACATTTTTGGTGAACTTTGCAGCCTGGACCAGATTAGAAGTAATATTACGCGGCATGAGTTGTTAAGCATTAGAAGAGATGTTAACAAGGAAAAAACTGCAGTGGTTGGTTCATGTTATGAGGATGGAGGAAGGGAGGATGCCGAATGTAGCACTGCTGAACAGCGGGAAGAAGCATACCAGTCGGAAGACCTCGGCCAAGAGGAAGGACCAAGTGAAGAAAGATGCAGAAGCTAAGGGAATCATTTGGAGAAAAGTGATGGAGGAAAAATCTTGGAATGACCGCCAGACTTGGAAGAGGACGTGCAGAATGACCCGCAAAAGTCTAAACATCTAATAATCATGATGATGATGATGATTTAGTTAAGCAACCAAGAAAAAATGATTTTCTGAAACACTCCCTTCAGCTTTTGATGTAATTGTTGAGACAGGTTTCAGTAGGAGTGTTGAGGTAATATTACATCAGGAAAAGTAAATAAGGATAAATACATTTAAAACGTTTGAATAGTCACTGTTCTGATGGCTGATTACTTTCTTCCATTATTAGTTTAAAATATTTCACTGCTCGCCCGAAACAAAGATTCTAAAGTGTATTTGTGGTTGCGAACGGCAACCTATTTCGTAGTAATCATTTGAGGTTTACTTAGCGCATATTACATCCTGTGAAACTGGCTAGTGTGTTCAGAGTCTTTATCTTCCATTGCATTTACATGCCAGACTTACGAAATCTTCGATTTCCTTCCTTTCCACATTTTCAGGATTCAAACTAGAAGCTGAAGTTGGCAAATCTATTTCTTTACGAAAAAAATTGTTTAACTTGTGATAGTATCTACTTTGTATTTAGGCGGTTTAAACCTTCATGGGACACTAAACTTTACTGCCAAAGCAAGGATTTGCTATTGTTGTTACCAAGGTCCACTGAAGTAGTGTGAAATACTTTGGCTATTATATTAAATTACTTTACTTTTACTCTACTTTGTATTTCTTTCTGTTTTAAAGCATACATTCATCAGTGTTATCAAACCATATAGTGAACCGCATTAAGTATTAACTCTATATATATAAAGATGAATGTATGTATGTATGCTGTTTGTTGGTTTGTTTGTTCTTCATACAAATCCACAGTTTTCATCCTATCTCGATGAAACATTTCACACTTATCCTTTGAAACAAGGAGAAAAATACTGTATATATTTGGTTGAAAAATTATATGTATAAATAATAAATGTTGTCTTATAATTTCAAAAAATTACTGAATGGCGATAGACAGACGCGTTGGATATGGAGGTCTCTGTACCATTTTTCCATTTAGCGGTCAGCTATCTCAGTGGTTAAAGCGCTTAATCACTAATGTTTGGGTCGTGGTCCCCGGTTCAAATCTCCATGGACACAAAGATTTTTAAAAATTGTTTTTGATCGTAAGAGTCACGCCTGGACCGTCGGTTATTCGGATTGAATGTTAAACTGAAGATATCACAAATTTAGGGGTTCAATGCGAGGTAAATCGTAGGTAGTCTTGCAATGCTGGAGGTGTACATTTTCTACGTTGTATTGAGCCCTCAGGGGTGATTGGCAACAGTCTGTGTGTGATCTGCAGTAATAATACTATAAATATGGAATCTGTCCCCTCACCTACGTTTGTTTTTCTGTTTTTAAATATGTTGGAAATTGATTCTCTTCAAGGGACAGATTCCACGGTAGAATGATATAGTGATGGCTTTCCTGTCATATTATGCCGACTTGGTGTTGTTTGGGACCAATCCGTTGGTACCAACAAATTTCTATATTTTGTTATGTTTTGATAACTAAATGTCTATACCGATATTGACAGAATTTGGCAAGAAAATCTGTAGGGAGGGCACAGGACATTTTTTTTTCGGTATGATTAACAGTTGTAGTCACGAAATTTAGAGAACCTATCGAATGTTGACAGAGAAACGGTGTGCTAGTCTATAATGTTGCGTCGGTTGCTCCATCTGTGCTTCTCGCGCATTATGTTAGTTTATAATTTGTTAATAAATTTAGTTTAGAGGAAAAACGTATTATTTCGTATAGATGTCGATTTTATTTGCCCTATTACGTTGTGTCTGCTTAAATGTTTCTGGCACCAGTTTACTTTGCCTTCGTTTCTGACATGCCTTGCGGGCGTAAACTGGCCTAAGTTGTAGCTCTAGCAGAGCACGAGTAGCTAAAATTATTAGAACCCAAGAATCGGATGCTCATGCTTAAGAAAGAAGAAAAGACCAAACTGAAATAAAGTTGCCCTTAGTCAATCCCCCCCCCCCCCCCCCACATCCCATCACCTACGTTTGTTTTTCTGTTTTTAAATATGTCTCTTCAAGAGACAGATTCCACGGTAGAATGATATAGTGATGATTTTCCTGTCATATTATGCCGACTCGGTGTTGTTTGGGGGGACCAATCCGTTGGTACCAACAAATTTCTATATTCAATTCTAGCAAAGAAATTCTTAATCGACGCGTACGAAGTTGCGGGTATCAGCTAGTATGAGATAAAAGCGAATAGTGTTGATAAAATTCCCAACTGTTTCATGTAAGGTAAAACTGATATTGTCAAACCGAGAGTGGTGGGCAAGCGGTTAACGCTCTGGCCTCGCATTCGGGAGGACGCCGGTTCGTATCCCCGTCCGGGCATCCAGATTTGGGCTTTCTATGGTTTCCCCAAATCACTCTATGCGAATGCCGGGATGCTTCTTTCAAAAAGAACATGGTCGAATCCCTTCCCGTTCCTTGCCCCAGTCCCATCCCGCCTCTAATGACCTCGCTGTCGACGAGGCGTAAAGCCCAAGCAGAAAAAAAAAGATTTTGTCAAACAAAAATTATTTAATTTATCGAGTTAATAATTTAATTTATATTTAATTCAGCAAGAAAATATTAAAAAAAATGAACAGTTTTAACTTTAACAATATTCAGTATTGTTAATGAGCGTGTTCTTCGTAATTAGTTTCTAGTTTACACAGAATACTAAAAGTCTAATACTCTTTCCAAGACTGGAATTCGGTAAAATATTACCCTCTTTACCCCCGCATTCCCGAAGAATTAGACTATCGGACAGTGTTGTGGGATCGAAATGGTGTCCTACTCATGGACTACCTGCCAACAGGGAACACTATACAAGAGTTCAGTGTCCTTCTATCAGACTCTTCTCCGACCACGCCACGCCATTCAAAACAAACGATGTAGATTGTTTCCAGCGGAGCATGGTGGGTGAGCGGAAACGCTCTGGCCTCGCATCCGGGAGGACGTGGGTTCGAATTCCCATCCGGGTTTTCCATAGTTTCCCCAAATCATTCCAGGCGAAGGCCGGGATACTTCCTTCAAAATACCATGACCGAATTCCTTCCCGTTCCCTGTCCCCCAGTACCATCCAGCCTCTAATGACCTAGACGTCGACGAAGCAAATAAAAAGGACGTTTTCAGGTAACGCAAGTCAGCATGCTGCTGAGTTGACAAAAAACTTGTGTCAGCAGTTAAATGTTTTTTTTTTTTTTTTTTTTTTTTTTTTTTTTTTTTTTTTTGCTTATGACACATTGTCTACGACGAGGGCATTATAGGGAGAAAGGATTGGTGCCAAATAACGAGAAGGTATTTGGCCACAGTGTTTTTGAAGAAACTATACCAGCATTCTCCTGGCGTGATTTGGGGAAACCATGGAAAACGGAAACCATGCGCCGTTTTTAGATGGGAAATATCTTTTCCCCAAATTGACGTTTTTTTTTATTAGCATAAATAAAAAATGACCTGAGAACCTAACGTTGCTTTCGAATGAAATGGGATGGATGTTATGCCCCAGTAGATGTTCGATAAACATTAAATAATTGTAAAATTAGTAGAAATAATAACAGCAATAATGGAATAAATATAAAAATAGGATCGGAAGCGATAGGAGAACTAAATAAATTCTGCTACTTAGGAACTAAAATTACAACTGAAGGCCGAAGCAGGAATGATGTTAAAAGCAGAATAGTGCTAGCGACAAGAGCCTTCGTGAAACAGATAATAAGTTTCAAATATTGATCAAAGATTTAGAAAGAAGTTTTTAAAACTATGTGTGGAACACCCCCATATCTTAGCGCAGCATGGACTTTAGGCCTACCAGAAAAAAAGGAAAATTAAAACATTTGAAATGTGCGTGTGTACTATAGAAGGATGCTGAAAATTAAGTGGACGTATAAAGTACGAAATGAACGTGTTTCGGAAATTGTGGATGAGGAAAGAAGTTTGTGTAAGAGTTTTTCAGAAAAAAGAGACAGGCTGGTGGGCCACATTTTAAGACATGCGGAATTGGTTAATTTGTTAGTGGAGGGAACAGTCGAATGAAAGAACTGCATAGGAAGACAGACGTTAGAATATATGAAGCAGATAATTGTGGACGTGTGATGTAAGGGATATGTAGAGATGAAGAAGTTAGCACAAGATGGGAAGGGATGGAGGATTTCATCAAAACAGTCGACAGACTGATGACAGAAAAAAAAGCACTGAAGAAAAGATTGTCAAGAATCCAACAGCGTCAAAATCGCGTTGTTTCGAATGATCATTCGGTGTTTAGCAGAGGATTTTTTCAACTTACGCAATAATTCCGCAAATAATGAATGTTTTATTGATTCTTCGGTTCAGCTGTTGGATTCCTATTTTTATTAAATTGTGATTTATTTTAATTTATTCAGATTAAAATTAATTTATATTGATCTCGGGCAGCCCAAAATTGTATGAATATGCAAGGGTATTTCCTTTGAAAAAGCTCAGAAAATGTGTGAGCATAGGATTTTGTTTGAAGCGAAGGGTCGTATATCGGAGCCACAGGAAGTGGTCGGACAATAGCCCGCCTGGCTGTCGCCACCCCAAGGCCAGTCAGTCACCTCAAACGGTTCTTGCAGCAAACAGGTGAAGGTCAACCTTCCCCCCCCTTCCGCGTCAACAAGCATGGACGCGAAGAGGGACGCTAGCGAAAAAGCCGCGAATCTGAGCGTGCATCGATACCACGTGATTTCCAACCTGCCTATGAAATCATCGGTAGGGGTCTTCACATGTGAATACAGGGTGTATTTCTTTCTGCCCGCCATGTTCCTGCGCGGGAGAGGGACGCCATCACCTTCCGGAGAGAAGGAAGTTACTTCTGGTCAGACCGCGGTGCCGTGCGGTCGATTGTGACTTCTGCCCGGACCACGGGCGAGACAAGTCGAGTCTTCTGGTCAGACCGCGATCCAGTGCGGTCGATTCTGACTTCTGCCCAGACCACGGGCAGAGAGAAGTCGAGCTGACTTATTGCCAGGCCAGAACTGTTAGGCTTGATCGGCACAGAGATCTGCCTGTGATCACTGGCTGGTGATCATTTTTGTCACGCTGAGCTGATAGCGTGACGAACTCCAGTGTTGCTGCCTACACTAGGTAAAGTGTTAACGCCAGGTCTGGTATCGTTGAGTTCTTGTGAGACTGCGAAAGACCCGTAAGCGACTTGAGCAAGAGACTTGTGTTCTTTGAGCTAATTTTGACCCTGAGCTAGCCGGCATTTTATTGAACATTAATGGAATCTTTGCATTTCGCGAGTTCCTTGCTTTTCTAATTGTTATTTGATGGTGCCCGAGATTCATGTTTATCTCATGTATTCTCTTTGATTGATGATTGTTTTCTTGTAGTAGCGTATTGCGAACATTTGTTCCCGCTCACTAAATGTAACTTCGTCAGAGTATTTGCAAGTAAAGTAAAGTTCATATAATTGTTTGCTTGAGTAGATCGGCCAATTGTAACGTCTAGGCTTGCTTGACATTGCATTAATTTATATTAATATTAAATGTAAATGTGCCTAGCGGTGTAGCAGCCTATTGAACTTAATAAATTTATTTTATATGTCAGGTGTCCATAACGACCCGGCGTATGAAGTATGATGCTTGCCAATCAATAATTAATAATTGATTTATTAATTTTATATTAAAAATCATAATTTTATAAAATCCCCCCTCCCCTTTTTTTCCATCCTATTACAATTGCGCTTACAACGTGGGGCAATTAATTAATTAATCCGGGGAATTAATTAATAATCAAATGTTCAAAGTCTCAAAAGAACCAAGTTCATGACCTTAGGCATTTATTTTTGTAGCATAGAAAGTAAATTAATACTTTGTCATTGCTTATGTAAAGTTAAATTCAATCTGAGTGATGAATTTCTTTTGCAAAATGATAATTTTTATGCAATCTGATTCATGTTAAATCAGTTTCAGACTTTCAATTGCAAATTAATTTTTGATAAATTTTAATGCAATCTGATTCATGTTAAGTCAGTTTCAGAATTTCAATTGCAAATTAATTTTTTTCAATATGCAAAGTTCATTGTGAACGCATATAATGTCGAGCCAGTGCTTTGTCTGTGTAACATGTTAGCAATTAAGAACTTATTGGTGCATATTTTGCTCATGTTGGTTTGTTGTCGCATGATTCAACGTTGTGATGTGGTCTTGCACATTTGTTTGAATGGTTTGATGCTCAATATTCTTGATGGGATTTGTGCCTATGTTTTGTGAAAATTCTAAGATTTTGACTTGTATTAAAGATCGCGATGTTTGTAGTTTAACACGTTGCCTTGCTAAAATCTTTAGTCGTCATTTGGAATTTTCCTGTGCCATTTAATAGTCATATGCGTTTGAGATCCGGACGTAATTTGAATTTAAATATGGAAGGGAGCAGTTCGAATATCGAGATGAGCGATAATCGGAGAGATTTTGAGAATGATATGTCGGGATACAGTTCACATTCTACAATAGCTGCAGCTGACATGGCGTTAGAGAGTCCTATTCAGAATGACGCGGTGGTAGAAAGTTGTACATTCCCATTAATGGAAGCCACACCCGCATTGCAAAATCCAGTTGAAAATCAAAATCAACCAGAAATACCTCCTTGGGTCCAAGTTATGATGGCTGAGTTGATAAAGGGACAAGAAAGTCTCAAAAAGGAACAAGGAAATCTAAGGGCAGATATAAAAGCAGATTTCAAAAAGGAACAAGAAAATCTAAGGGCAGATTTAAACAAAGGGCAAGAAAATCTAAGGGCAGATTTAAAGGCAGATTTAAATAAAGGGCACGAAATTCTATCTGAGAAAATGGATTCTACCATCAGTAGGATCGATGCTTTAGAAAAGAGGCAGGATCAAATTGGCATAAGCCTTGATCAGAAATTCTCTGCTTTTCATGCAAAAATCTGTGAAGAGGTAGCAGATTTTCAGGCAAATGTAAGAACGAAAATCGTTGATTTGGCTGAAAAATCTGAGCAAACAATAGCTAGGTGCGAAAAATTGGAAAAGGAAAATGAAATTTCCAATACAACCATTGCCAATGTACAATCTGCGATAACCCATTTGGAGATTGAAAGTAGGGAAACAAATGGACAATTGTCTAGCTACATGCATGAGGTACGAGACGAAATGGAGGGGAAAGTCTCTCAAGTCAGTGCTAAAGTTGATAAAGTCGCTACCTCGGTTACTAGTTTGAGAGAGGACAGTAATCAATTAAAGGGAGCACAAGACAAACTTCGGGAGGAACTATTGTTGAAATATCGTCAAGTTGAGGGTGACGTGAATACTTTAAAAAGTTCCCCTCCTACACAACACACTCACACAGGACAAGATAATAATATACACATTGATTTAAAACTTCCCAAGTTTTGTTCCTACAAAGATATTAACCCGAAAGCATTTTTGTCGGAGTTAGAAATTTATTTCAAGATAAAAGCTGTGCCAGACAACTTAAAATTATTGATTATCCGGCAAGCTATGCTTGAGCCCGATCGTTACTGGTACGATGTTTCCTGTAACCTAGATATGTCGTACGCGGACTTTAGAGAGTTGTTTCTCAGAACATTCTGGTCACACAAACACCAAAGTCAAACCCGCATGAAAATGTACCAAGGCCGTTACGAACCTAAAACAAATGATTCCATGGGGGCTTATGTGGAAAGATTGGTTGTTTTGTCACGGTACTTGGACCAACCCATGTCAGAAACGGAGTTTATTACGGCCGTAACGACGCATTTTTCCCCGCAAGTGCAGGCGCACATTAATCCGGTTATCATAACCACTATCTCGCAATTTTTGGAGACTCTGAAAAATCTTGATTCAATAGGGCATAAAGCGAGTCAAGAACAGAAGTCAAAGGGCGAAAGTAGTGGCCAGATAAAAGGCCAACAAGATGGGAAAGAACATGGTAATCGGGGGAGTTATAATAGTAAAAATTCCAGTTATTATAATAACTATAAACCACAGTTTCGAAATGAAGGTGGTAACCAATGGAAGGACAGGGGTCGTAATGAAAATAAAGGTGCGCATCAATGGGGAAAGCATTCCACAAATGCCATAGTATTTGAAAATCAGAACGCGGGGGAGCGACTTGAGGATCATCCGGTACCACAGAATGCGGAAAATACCCGATCTGAGCCCTCGCAGCACTTATAATGCACGGAGTCTAAAACCCTACCATTCTGTACAAATATGTTAGGATTAAATTTTTTTGTGTTAATAAGAATTGTTGAATTAGCGAAATAGAATTTATTTTGTAAGAAGCCTTGTGGAGAGCAAATGTTGTTGACATTAGTCTAAGGATAACGACCGCTAAACAGTTACCACAGCTGAGTGCCTGCGACTAAGTTGCGGTGTAGATTCTTATCTAAACTCAGGTAGAAGGGAGCCGCCAGAACAGATGAGAGCGAAAGTGTACAATGCCCGGTCCTAGGGATTATAACGGTATAACGTGGACGAAAATATTTGTCTGACCACTCCAGAAGCAAGGAGGGTTTAAAATGTTGTTTTGAAATGATGTGGCGTCGGAAAGATGAAGTGTGAAAGAGATATATTCCTCAACGTGCAGTCTAGGATTGCTGTTGGTTTGCGAAAAAGAAGGCGGATATTTAATTTGTCGCTGTCACTATTATAATAGGTCAGGACACAAGTCAGATGTATGATTGCACCATTTCGGCAATGGGAGTAAAATGTTCCTATAAGGTTCCCACCGATGGGCTCGTACATCACCTGTATTACCGCCACAAAGCCTTTCAAATTTGCAGCTAAACGGCTGACAAAAAAAGGGATATGTAAAGAAATCACTTACTGACGCTTTGCATTGTGTAGAATACACTTATTGCGTGAGACACATACTCGAAACTCACTGTTATACGGGATGGCATATGGCCCGGGTATTTGAATGAAGTCATAAGACCCTCAGTAGAATCTTCAGGGTAATAATTTGAATGGAGATGTTTTAATAAAAAGTCAATGGCGGTTTCTTTTACTTTATGTTTGGGAAATTATAACGATGATCTTGATGCATTCTTAAGTAGGAGGATGGCACAATCTGGTCTAGAAATGCAACATCATTCCAGTTTTCCGCGGTTTCATTTTTTTTGCTTTAGTTCTTGGAGTTTCATAAAAGGTAACAGGACTCCGACATGAGCAGAACTTGCAAAATAATTAGGCAAAGAAATATTTCATTCACATGTAAATAATTTTGTGTTTGTCAATTTTTTTTATTTTTTTATGTTTTACTATGTTTTGTGTTGTTTAAGATAAGAATCTTTAATCGATAAGTTAATATGAAAAGGCAGGAAAGAAATCATGTATGGTTGTCCACATGTTGTAAAACAGTCCAAGGTCATGGACGGTCGTTCAGTTTAGTATCTGTGGCAAGAATCATAGCATTGTGGGTCCCTGTATATGTAAAAATATCGATTACTGGTTATAGTGGAAGGGAGTTATAATGGCTTAAAATAAAATTATTGTAATAATTTTATTTTCCCGTAGTTGGCCGTATATTGTAACGTGACGTTATCACGCCACGATACAATTTTTATTTTTATTAAATTGTGATTTATTTTAATTTATTCAGATTAAAATTAATTTATATTGATCTCGGGCAGCCCAAAATTGTATGAATATGCAAGGGTATTTCCTTTGAAAAAGCTCAGAAAATGTGTGAGCATAGGATTTTGTTTGAAGCGAAGGGTCGTATATCGGAGCCACAGGAAGTGGTCGGACAATAGCCCGCCTGGCTGTCGCCACCCCAAGGCCAGTCAGTCACCTCAAACGGTTCTTGCAGCAAACAGGTGAAGGTCAACCTTCCCCCCCTTCCGCGTCAACAAGCATGGACGCGAAGAGGGACGCTAGCGAAAAAGCCGCGAATCTGAGTGTGCATCGATACCACGTGATTTCCAACCTGCCTATGAAATCATCGGTAGGGGTCTTCACATGTGAATACAGGGTGTATTTCTTTCTGCCCGCCATGTTCCTGCGCGGGAGAGGGACGCCATCACCTTCCGGAGAGAAGGAAGTTACTTCTGGTCAGACCGCGGTGCCGTGCGGTCGATTGTGACTTCTGCCCGGACCACGGGCGAGACAAGTCGAGTCTTCTGGTCAGACCGCGATCCAGTGCGGTCGATTCTGACTTCTGCCCAGACCACGGGCAGAGAGAGGTCGAGCTGACTTATTGCCAGGCCAGAACTGTTAGGCTTGATCGGCACAGAGATCTGCCTGTGATCACTGGCTGGTGATCATTTTTGTCACGCTGAGCTGATAGCGTGACGAACTTCAGTGTTGCTGCCTACACTAGGTAAAGTGTTAACGCCAGGTCTGGTATCGTTGAGTTCTTGTGAGACTGCGAAAGACCCGTAAGCGACTTGAGCAAGAGACTTGTGTTCTTTGAGCTAATTTTGACCCTGAGCTAGCCGGCATTTTATTGAACATTAATGGAATCTTTGCATTTCGCGAGTTCCTTGCTTTTCTAATTGTTATTTGATGGTGCCCGAGATTCATGTTTATCTCATGTATTCTCTTTGATTGATGATTGTTTTCTTGTAGTAGCGTATTGCGAACATTTGTTCCCGCTCACTAAATGTAACTTCGTCAGAGTATTTGCAAGTAAAGTAAAGTTCATATAATTGTTTGCTTGAGTAGATCGGCCAATTGTAACGTCTAGGCTTGCTTGACATTGCATTAATTTATATTAATATTAAATGTAAATGTGCCTAGCGGTGTAGCAGCCTATTGAACTTAATAAATTTATTTTATATGTCAGGTGTCCATAACGACCCGGCGTATGAAGTATGATGATGCTTGCCAATCAATAATTCAATTTTAAGGATTTTATTAATATTAAACTTAAAATTATAAAATCCCCCCTCCCATTTTCTCTTTCCAACCTATTACACGTAATGCATTAAACCAGCGATTCTCAATCTTTTTCAACCCGAAGAAAGTAAACTGTCAAAGACGATTACTACGTACCACAAACTTATATAGGAGTAATTTTTCTCCTAATTGTATATTATAATTTTTTGGGACATTGTATTATGACATAACAAACCTAAGAGCATGTATGGATTCTCACAGAAACATAGGTATGAAATTGGAAGAGCACTATTAAATCTGAATTATGTATTGAACATTCTTAATTTTTACTTACCAAATGAATAATAATTTTATGAACCTACAAAAAGAATAAACTACATAAAATAGAAAGAAAAGATTAATAATATTGTGTTAATACTCATAGTTAATTTATTATTTATGATAGCTTCATTCAATTAAAACTCTATTTTTAACATTATGGCTGGGGACAATCTGCCTCACCTTCGGTGCATCAGAGGACGATAATCGCTACACTATCAAGTACATCAAATAAACCTCTACTTTAAACAGTATTACATTGTCATTCTCTAATTGTATTACAACGCATTAGGGATGGGCAAAATATATTGTTGTATCGATATTTTTCTAAATATAATCGATATTTATCGACGATATTTTTATTTTCTATATATCGATATTGTATTTGGTGGATCGATTTTAAGCACCTATTCGATATTTTTCCTAGGAACGCAATTCAGTATCCAATTTAATCGTTACATGTATATTGGATAAAAATACGTACATATCCAATCTTCTGAAAGTGTCTTCAAAAGTGAATTCGTCGAAATATTACAGCTTCATCAGTGGTTGAAAGGTTAAAAAAAAACTGTTAAATTTTAACAACTTTACGTTAACGTCATTTTTATGTTAACATGTAATCGGTTATTTTATCTTTGCAGTTGAAATATTCTTTTTTCAACTTTTCTTTTCATTTACGAATAACAATTAATGGGTTGATGAACCACAAGTCATTATGAATGACCGTTAATTCGTTTAAATGTCTACAATCTAGTCTTCTGTCAAAACTCCTTAATCGCAAGGGATACGTTCCGTAAATATGCCGCAAATACGAAAATCTTGAATACGGAAACCTTGAATACGGAATGATAGTTTATACAGGATTACAGGGAATACGTTCCAAGCATACAGAAAAATTTGGATGTAATGGAGTGATTGTCGCACTTTGAACTTAATAAACCAATTCTGGATTGCTTTAAATCCTCTATGTTTATTGTCAGAGATGTACATTATTTGAAATACAAGAATTTCAAATACAAATTACCTATTTTCATTTTGTATTTTAAATACCTCGATATAAAAAGCATTTTGTATTTGATTTGAAATACTTTTTGAAACATATTTTGTATTTAAAAAATGCAAACTACTTTTCTTAGTTTTTTTATAAATTTCATTTCATATTGATCCTTATAAATGCTGATCTATCAGTAAATTCAAATTAGTGACAACAATGACAGAAAATTCAAATGATAATTCGGTCTGTTGTGCAAGTATCAATGACATTGGCAATAATGAAACGTTTACAGCTGTCGCCTCCGACTTGCCTGTTGTGACTTGTGATATTTGGTTTGTCGTTTGTATGCCAGTTTTGTTCACTTGCTGTTTGAAAGTTATCAAAATGTAAGTAAAACATAAAAAATAAGATTTTATTTACTACTGCTCACCACACAAAACACATCGCACAATGTACTAAACTAACTAAAAATAATAATTTATAAATTTGACGAAGCAGCAAGAATTTTTCTAACACAAACATTAATTTCGTACCGATTTAATTTTAATTTAGGAACAAGTGTTATATGTGATGTAAACTAACGTAGTCCATAACCATAAGTTGGTTGGATCCTCCCGTAGGAGGCATACTAAGGAGTTGTGTCAGAGGTAGGATTAGTGTTGCCAAGGTCCAAGTTTGTTAAAAATCCGGAGGGAAGGAAAAAAAAAAATATAAAAAAAAAAATAAATAAAAAAAAAAATCGCGAATCATAATTACAAATTTCTGTAATGGTGTTGTCTTTTTCTGCACTGTTTACTTCACTACGTTTTTAATGTTACATACATCCTCACAAAGTTTATCCACTTCTCAAAATGGGTTAATTTTTAGTTTTACTCTAATATCAACGATTGACCCATTAGTAAAAATCTTGCTAACAAATTGGCTTGAGTAAGTCGAATTTGCTTTCTTTCCTTTTTGATTCTGGCTTTACGCCTCGACGACGTCGAGTTCCTAAGTGGCAGGAAAGCACTGAGGGCAAGGAATGGGATGGAATTTTGCCGTGGCCTTTTGCAAGGACCATCCCGGCATCGGCTTATAGTGATTTGGGGATACAATATTGC
>CM061919.1:245919169-246090803 GCA_031002005.1 Vandiemenella viatica
AAACGTACTTTTTTCTATAAATTGTACTCTACTGTTATCCAAACTCAAATCTACTCTTATTTTTCCTAGAAAAGGTGGTAACGCACCATCCATCACCAGTTTACACTTATCAGCCAAAACATTATGACCACCAGCTTATTAGTGTGTTGCTCCATCTTTGAGCGCAATACAGCAGCGATTTGGTGTGGAATAGATTCGAAAAGTCCTTGTCAGGTTTCCGACATTATCTGGCACCAGATTTCTATGCACAGGTCACGCAGTTCCCTTAATTTGGTCCCTTGGTTTGAGGGCGGTGGTACCTGGGAAACGAGCATCTCAGAAACGGCGAGGCTGGTCGGCTGTTCGCGTGCTACTGTAGTGAGCATCTATGAAGAGTGGATCAAGGACGGTGAAACCACGCCTCATCACCGTGGAGGTTGGAAGTTTACCCACTCTATACAGCGGAATAGACGGTGACCTGTGGCAGATCTGACAGCAGAGTGTGCTCCGAAACACTTTTGCCTGAACCCATTATAATGCTTTGGCTGAATCGCAGTGTAGGGTCCGACCGAAGCTTCGGCTTCGGCTTCGGCCACCTTCGGCCAAAAAAAGCACCTTCGGCCACACATTCGGCTTCGGCCAAATTCAGCCGAATGTTTGGCCGAAGCCGAAGTTTTACATCCAACCCCTGAAAATGAACCAACTTTTACGAATACCGTTAACGTAGCGCGCCAACAGACGATAGCAAAGATAAAGAACCATTTGGAAAACATCATAAAAATCAGTGGGAAGTATATTGTGAAACCAGTGTTAAATACCAAAGCTTGATTAATTAAAAAAAATCAAAAAAAAAAATCAGAGATCTTGTATGCGCCCAAAGGTTTACAAAAGAAGTTTAACAGTCTACTTTACGCGATATCGTAGAAAAAAAGTAGCGCCACCATGGCCCGATAATCATCCGATTTCTTTGCGGATTAATGTATTACGTATGGACCTGGTCATTGCAAACATGTTTCCAACTCGACCCGAGTACAGACAAAAGCGAGAGAAATATTTTAGCTACGTACGAAAAAGTAAACAGTAAAGTTGCATTGATTCTAGAAAAAGGCTGAATGGATCAGTTTTTACCACGAAGATATGAAGTGATCAAGCAAACACGTTTTTGAGTGTCACGACACATGGCATTTCCAAAGGTTCCAAAATAAAAAAAATTGAATTGGCTGTTAGTGTGTTGGAAGATCATACAAGGCAATATATTGCACAAAAAATCTCTGAAACTGTTACCAAATACAATTCAAAAGAAAATATCCATACGGGTATACGTAATAATACTTCAAATATGAATGCAACCATCCGATATGGAAACTTCGTTTTTATTGGTTGTGTTGCTCACACTCTACAGCTCATGATTCACAAAGTAATTTTTAAAGATATTGCTATAATAGAAATAGTGAAAAAGTGTTGTAAAACGTAAGAAGAGTGAACAAGCTACTCGATATCTTAATTAATAGAACAGAAAAATGCAGTAAATATGTATATGTTAGAACGTGATGGAATAGAAATTCCAACTGCAGAAGAATGGATACAATGAACAATTTTATAACTGTGCTGAAGTGTATTTAGGAAGCAACAACTAATATTTCTAGCGATTGATCAACAGTATCTAATTATATCAATCATTGACATCTTAAACACAAAACTTGCTCAGAAGGATGAAGGCTGATCATATAATACTGCTCAAAAGCCGCTTGTGTGGGTCTGTTAACAGGAGATCTGTTTTCGCAAGAAAAACCTTACGGTTGTTGATTGCCGCTCTAATCGATCCACGGTTTAAAATTAAGTATTTGACTAGCGACGAAATTGTAAATACGAAGACTGATATTTTGTCATTTCTACGTCAAAATTGTGCACTGACAATAACAAATAAAACGGGTCATTTGGAGCGATTAAATCTTATTTTATTAGTGCCGATGTACTTTTTGTTTTGGTTATATTTAGTACATTTTTAATTAATCTGTATACGTGAAACTACTTTTAAAATATTGGCATTGATTCGGTTTTAACTGAAAATTTAATATGTGATACTAATTTAGACAGCAGAAGATCGTATTTTAAAAGCTAGAATAATTTATGCTAGGTAAGAAGGTTGAAATTTATTTTTATTGTTGTTAAAAAACGATGGTATTACTATACATAAGCTAACATGTATTTGATTTACCAAAGCTAAAACTCCAAAACTTATTAATTTAATCCACGGGACAAATTATTCTGATTTGATTCGGGCTGTTACTGTTAAATTTTATAGTTTCTTTTTATTATTGCTAAAGAAAAGTAACTGCATTTATTTTTGCTAAATTGCATTGCTCAGAACCTGGTTTGGTACTATTTTACTGTTTTATTTTATTCTAATAAATAAATATTAAAAACTTTGTTTATAATTATTGCAAAGGTGCAATTTATATAAAAAATAACACATATAAAACAAAATAACAGTTCATTTTTTGCATGTCATATATACTTCATGTTAATGTTCTAAGATATATAATTATTTTTGAACCTTCGGCTTCGGCTTCGGCCAAAAAATGACCTTCGGTCGGACACTATCGCAGTGTAATAGTGATATGTCTAATATGAAGCCCTCTCAGTGGTTGGGGTCTGTTCCCAGGCTTGATTGAATAGCAGTTTGACTTCCGCCGTATTTTCGCTTGTTGCTGCAGGTAGCCGCGTCCCGCTGTGAGAGTTGGAGGCTGGCAGCGAACTTTCTCCGAGGGGACAGCTGAACAATGTGGAGTGGTTCTGCCGGAGGCTGGGACCTGCTCGCTGTCAACGCCTTGGACCCTCTCTGTCATGGTAATGGACAGCCCAGGGGTCCGCTATCAGGGAGAGATGGGTGACTGCTCCCCCGCTGCTACCTGCAGGAGGTCCTCAGCCAGCATCGTGCGTGATGCGATTACAGCCCTTCGCCAGAGTCATCGCACTTCCTCCCTGTATCCAGTAACTGCGGGATGTTATTCACTGACCACGAGATAGCTATTAACGCCGTCTGTTATGCACAGTACTTCGACTCTGTTACAACTCTGACCAACGGTCTCTGACTCGCTGAAAGACAAACTCTAAACTTAACCCACATTATCAATCCGGTTGTAGGTCATGTTTTCGTAGTTGCTGAGCAACTGATTTTCGGGAGCGTCTATAAACTACGTAGTTCTGTTCTGGCCTCCTGTGAGCCCCCCCTCCTCCTCCCTTCCCCCCTCCCCCAGATAGCCCGAAGTGTCTTTGCATCTACCCCGGCCCCCTCCCGCGTAGCACGTAGCTTTTTCCCTACCGATTTCAGAAAACATATTGTACTGTTTTCTCTTGTCAGACTATAGTAGATTACATACGGAGATAATTAATAATAAATATTCACATGATGTTGTGTATACTTTACCTTATTTCAACTGTGACAAATATGATTGAAAAGATACATGGCCTGGCTTGGGACTCCCTCTCCCAAGTAACGCAGCGTAGCTTTACAGCCAAACCCTCCCCCTTTTATAGACCGAACCACGTAGTTTATGAATGCTCCCGTTTACATAAAATGACATCTAGAAATCGAAAAATGTTGTATTGAACGGTTTTTATTCCCCGCACGCGTTTAGCGCATCATTAGTGGAAATATGGTGATGAAATTTATATGGCGAAAGAAGAGACAGGCTGGTAGTTCATATTTTGAGACATGCTGGATTGGTTAATTTGTTAGTGGCGGGAACAGTCGAAGGTAAGAATTGTAGAGGATGACAGAGATTAGAATATATGAAACAGATAATTGAGGACGTGGGATGTAAGGGGTATGTAGAAATGAAGAGGTTAGCACAGGATAGGAATAGATGGAGGATTGCATCAAACCAGTCGAAAGACTGACGACAGCAAAAAAAAATATATATATATATATATATATATATATATATGGCGGTCTGGAAGGAACAGACCATTATACACTTTTGGGGACCTATGTTTTTGTTTCGCCCATCAAAAACATAGTGTGTTTTGCATACATGTGGTACAAGAGAGGAGCCTCCCAGAAGATTGATAGTCAAAAAGAAATCGGGTGTACCCTAGGAAAGGCAGTGGGATTTAAACCACTGACGACAAATCGTTTCACCTCCGGACATCTGGATGACGATAAATCCAAGTCAAAATATATGTGTAAACAGCAACTAGGGAAGCCTTGTAAACAAACATTTGGCAGGATGTAGTCTTGTCGGGAGACTAGCCGACTTTACTCGGCTAGTCTCCCGACAAGACTACATCCATTCTCAACGCCACTTCACCAGAAGATGGCGCCGGAGCCTGAGATCGCCGAAATATCGTGTGGAAACACCTTGTTTACTCGGCTAGTCTCCCGAGAAGACTACATCCATTCTCAACGCCACTTCACCAGAAGATGGCGCCGGGCCTGAGATCGCCGAAATATCGTGTGGAAACACCTTGTTTACTCGGCTAGTCTCCCGAGAAGACTACATCCATTCTCAACGCCGAGAAAGACTTCGTTGCTATAAAACATTTGGCAGAATATTCAACTGAAAAATTAAAACATAGGTCTGTAATACTGCATATAGTGCTGTTCCAGACCGTAATATGAAGATCATCAGTATATCTCCACTCATAACGCCCCACACCATAAAGGAGAAACACGTCTGGGGGGAAAAAATTCACCACAACAGCTGTGTGTCATTTTATTTATAACATTTTTAAGGGGGGATGTAACCGATTAGAGCTCAAAAAATTGATTTTTTGAAAAATTATATTTTCCAATTATATGGTTATTTATATGTCTTGTATGAAAGTTTTAGGTTTTAAACACAACTGGAAGTATTTTTAAAACAATGTTTTAACTGTCCCTACAGAGTACAACAAATGCAAGTAAAAAATCTTCCTAAACTATGAGTGCCGTTTTCTCAGCCGTCTGTTTTTTAGTATGTAGGAACAATTTTCTCAACATCTATGAGGAATACAAAGCTGAAATTTTCAGGGTGGACTCATAGATTGCGGGGACAAATTTTTATGAAGAATTGCGCATCCTTTTATCCATTTGTAGGTTTTAGGGATATTAGTATTGAAATTATTACAACAGTTTACTGCTTCCAAAATTAAAATTAAGGCATAAATTCTATTTGTATTTTCTTCATTCTTCATATATTAATATATATTAATATATATTTCATTGCGGAAAGGAATGAGAAAAATATCTCTTATTCTATTCTAATCTTTCTGAATCATGTACTTCTATCGGGAGATGGCAAAATGTATTAGAAGTGACTGTACAAGTGCCATTTTCTCAGAAAGGGTCATTGTATTATGTCATAGAAGGGAGTTAACATAAGACAGTAAGTGTACAAAGTTTCAATCTCTTATGTTGTATTAGATGGACTCACAGATATTTTAAAGCTAGTTGCGCATTTTCGATTAAATCTCCCTCCCCCCTCTTTAATCTATAAAATTGTGTGTTGCAAAGGGTGCTTTGCCCCAAAACGAATCTACTCTGCACATTGCAATCCATAGTGACACTAGGGAAGAATGCATTCATATAAGCATCAGTTTGACATACTGATCCTGCTGAATAAGCGATAACACTCTGGCTTCGCATTCTGGAGGACGCAGATTCAAACCTCCTCCGTCCATCCAGAGTTCAATTTTCCATAGTTCCCGAAAATCATCCTAGGTGAATGCTGGAATGGTTCTTTCAAAAGGACCGAGAGTGGTGGTGTAACGGTTAGCGTTCTCGCCTCGCATTCGGGAGGACGCCGCCGGTTCGAATCTCCGTGCGGGCATCCAGATTTGAGTTGTCCATGGTTTCCCAAATCACTCCAGGCAAATGGTGGGATGCTTCCTTCAAAAGGCCATGGCCGAATTCCTTCCCATTCCTTGCTCCCCCCCCCCATCCTTTCACGTCTCTAAAAACCTCGCTGTTAAGAGACTTTAACCCTGCACTGGTCGCGTGGATTACATATGTAGTAGACTCAAGCCATTTCTAATGGGACTTTTCAGAGCGCGACTACTGCAGGGTTAAGCAGTTAAAAAAATCTTTCAAAAGGCAAGGGCCGAATTCCTTCCGGTTTCTTGCCACCAATCCTTCCCGCCTCTAATGACCTCGACGTTGACGGGGTGTGAAGTCACAAGACAAAAGTATACCACCTAATTTTTCTTGTATTATCTCTTCTGTCATTGCGACTCAAATAGGTTGGTGGACAAAGTATTTCACGGTAAAGGTTTCGCTAATAATCTGCCCATCACAGACCCGCCGATGTAAACACCACTGTAGCAATTAAAACAACATGACATATTAACACATCTCGGTGTCAGCAGTAACAGAACTATTACTGGAGGAAGATGGTGTCTGTGGTCCACCAAGAGAGGACAGGGTACGTGATCGGAGCCACGTTCACGGCCGACTTGTGGCTGCACAAGAAGCGACCAGGCCCGCCCGGCGCAAGAAGCCGCTCCTCTCTCTCATTGCAGAGTAAACAACAGCAGTGCCCCATCCGCCGCTTCATTACGGGAGCCATGGACCGGCTCCTCCGCGCCTCACCACTCCGCCATGAAACTCGGTATCAAGTGACTCCTTCTTCTTCCGTGAGTGCCATACCCATGTCCGAGTGTTCGCGGTTACCGTGGGGGATGTTTACCCCTCCATGGCAACGTCACGTAGGAGTCCTGTATTACTGACAACACTGAAAGAGTATATACCCCAGAGGTTGATTTGTGGACGACTGACAAGCCGCGTCCCCACGATCTCTTGTAACGGAGGTGGGACGGGACGGGACGAATACTCAACAACACGCCATGGGAACAGGGCCGCCTCTGCTAGCGGAGATGAGACGCAGCTACCCACTCTGTGTCGGTAAACATCACAGGCGTGTGTAAGGGTGCGCTGTTGTCATCGGTTTGAAGCAGCGGTGCGCACCCTTTCTGTTGCTGTACTCTATGCCAAGCGACTCTAGGCAACGTGGTGGGGAGGTGGCGGCGAGGTAAGCGAGGGCTAACCTGCGGCGCGCGCTCGTCCCTACACTTCGGCTAATGAGCCGTCCCGTCCCGTCCCGCCTCCGTTACAAGAGATCGTGGGTACGCGGCTTGATGTGGTAGGTCTCTAGAGGATAGTTTACTAACCTCGTGGCGTTCGTCTAACTGAAGAAATCTCTTATATCTTGATACGAAGCTCTTCTACCGAGTCTAGTTGGTTATCAAAGAATATGTTAAGTCAGGATTAATTTAACACCATGTAACATAACAGTAGCATTCCGCCTCTCCGCAAGTAGCGCCTAAATGAGCGCATGAATACATTGTTTCAAGTCAGTAATAGCCGAACTATGGTAGCGGACGGCTCGCGTCGTGTATTGTGCTACACGCTAATCGAACAGTGCGGAGTAGTAAGCATCCAGAAGAATACTGAATGTATTTAGCCAGAACAATGTGTGTTTTAGAGAAAGTTGAACAGTGTAAGAATGTAGCAGAACAGTGAAATGTGACGTTGGAAGTAGTTTGGTGTAAAACAGATTTTGATTATTAACTTTCCTTTTATCAAAGAATCTAGCAATCTATGGTTGACGAAGTCTCGATAGCTTTAACATCTAAATTTTGGTAGTGGCCAACCGGTTCGATGTTGTACTTTATTTCAACAAAAGTGTGGATAACTTAATTTCATTATCTTATATTTGAAGATTTTGTTTAGTTAAGTTATCCACCTCTTGTGTCGGACTGGTTGAGGACGCTACCTGGCGACCTACGGTGACTACGAACGAATTAAATTTCAATTAACCGGCTTCTAGTGCTGTGTATTAATAACTTGAGAACTTTAGTAAGCACGAAGTTCGGTCTTACAGTAATCAGAACTATGTCTCACATCATCACTTACTCCCCATTAACCAAACAATGTCTTACAACCATCTGATTAATAGATTCAGCAACCCACGATAAGAATAGTTCGCGCTGAGTGGCTGATTGAGGATCTATCCTGATAAACGATAATAGTCGGCTAACAGTTTATAAAATCCCATTGAATGATCATTGAAGACTGTACACAATAGAGTTGATAACATGACCTGCAACGATCTGTTTGACTGCGCTTATGAACGATGCGTCTGCATCTAACTGAAGATAGATTGAATGACTGAACTTCTTTTTTTTTTTTTTTTGCTTATAGCTTTACGTCTCGTAGATGTCTAGGTAATGAGAGACGGGAAATGACTGGGGACAGTGAACCGGAAGGAATTCGTCCATGGCCTTTTGAAGGAACCATCACGGCAATCGCCTAGAGTGAACAATTATTGGTTGGTTGAATGGGTAATGAATTGTTAAATGGAATACCTGGCCCCATCATGTTACGAAGGCCTGCATCGTGTACAGACTGAAGTTACGAGCGTCTGCCTAGCTCTTAGCCATCTTTTGTTACTCGATGAAAGTTGCTCGCTGACTGAGAGTAAGAAATATGTCTTTACTTCGGAGGTAGACTCCATTGACGTCATTACCCACTTAAAATTAGTGCTATTGACTGACTAGCAGCATCGGTAGGGTTTGGAACAAGTTTGCGCTGAGTTAGAGCTTACAAGTTTGGCATGACTGCCTCTAACTCAATCGAATATTATTTTTATAAAAAGCTATAATTATTACACAATAAATCCATAGGGTTCAAATACGACACTGACGTCACTGGGAGATAAAACCGGAGTTGTTTTCCTGTTGCCTTCACCAGCCTGATAGTGTTAATAGATGTTATTGTAAGTGTGTAGACTGTGACAGGGCGTGTGTGTTCGGTGTAGAGAGTTGTTTCTGTAATGGATGCGAGATGAAACAAGGGAGAGGGTGAAAAGAGGTGCTGACCCATCTGGCCTGCTCTTCCGAAAGACAACGAGGGACTGCTAGGCTGAACGTTTCCATCCGACGGACGAATCACCGTCAGCAGTGCCGTCTGCCCTCAGTCCACACGAACTACGGAGAGGTTTGGGATTTAACCAGGACAAGACGGTGTACACTCTGGAATTGTACACAACTACCTCTGTTACCCTACCTACCTGATGATCAAAATTTCCTCCACCACAAGGACCTAAACCAGCTAACCCTGTGTCAGCGCCTGACGATAGCTTCTTTGACCCGCGCGTGGCTGGTGATCGGTAACGCTCTGGCCTCGCATTCGGGAGGACGCGGGTTCGAATCCTCGGGCGGGCATCCAGATTTGGGTTTTCCATGGTTTCACCAAATCGCTCCACGCAAATGTCGGGATGTCCTTCAAAAGGCCATGGCCGAGTTCCTTCCAATTCCTAGACCTCCATCCTCTTCCACCTCTACAGGTCTTGGCGTTGGCGAGGTGTAACTAAGCCAGCCAAATGCATTTCTAGTTTTGCCGGCAAGTGTTGATATTTGTGGAAGCCAAACTCTGCTTTGGATGTAAAGTATCTTTCCGCCGATACTTTGCGAATATAAGTTTCTTCTGACAGATCTATATCTGCTCGTTTCTTTTTCGTCCCCTGAAGCTGGCTCTCATTACGGGAACAAAATTGATGTGGCGCTTTCTCTGGTAGTGGAAAGCTGTTTCTTTGCCGCCCCGTGTAGCACAGCTCGACAAAATTTCCGCTCTCCGGGCGACGACATTTCGCCCGCCTTGGGTTCTCGTTGAGTGATTGCGCGGGACAGACGGCTTCTGGTATCGCATTGGTGAGAGAGGAGGCTAGCTCAACACATTCTCCGCTACTGCTTAATAGATCTCAATTCTAAACGGAGCGTGGTGGTGTAACAGTTAGCATTCTGCGCTCGCATTCGGGAGGACGGCGGATCGAATTCCCGTCCGGGCATCCAGATCTGGGTTTTCCATGGTTTCCCAAATCACTCCAGGCGAATGCCGGGACGCTTCCTTCAAAAGGCCATGGCCGAATTCCTTCCAATTCCTTGCCCCCCCCCCATCCTTTCCCGTCTCTAAAGACATCGCTGTAAAGAGACAATAGCATTTAAAAAAATTCTAAATGAATAAAATTTGTGCTGATTTAAAATAAGCGTAAAAACGTTTCCTGCCTCATTTAAGAATACGTATTACCAAAGCTCAGAAGACTTTTGATTTTTCAGCAGTATACAAAAAAAAGCAAAAGGAAGGTATAAAGTAATCGAAAATTCCCAAAAAATCACTGTACCATTACCTAGTACTATTCACCTTTTTCTTTCTTACTGTTGTTGAACTATCTTTTTTTTATTTATTAAAAATAGTTCACATCTCGATCCGTTAGGAAAATGTTCGAGATATTCAATACCTTGTATTTTTTTTAGGAACATCGTGTGTTGCATTTTAATTACGTTTAATTGATAAAAAGTACAACATTTTATTCTTTGCGACAAGCACCATCACCGAGTATGGTGGGTGAGCAGTAACGCTCTGGCCTCACATTCGGGAGGACACGGTTTCGAATTCCCGGCCAGGCATCTAGATTTGTGTTTTTCATAGTTTCCCCAAATCATTCAAGATGGTGCGACCATGCGTGGTGGTGTAACGGCTAGCGTTCTGGCCTCGTATTCGGGAGGACGGCGGTTCGAATCCCCGTTCGGCCATCCAGATTTGGGTTTTCCATGATTTCCCAAATCACTCAAGACGGTGCGACCATGCGTGGTGGTGTAACGGTTAGCGTTCTGGCCTCGCATTCGGGAGGACGACGGTTAGAATCCCCGTCCGGGCATCCAGATTTGGGTTTTCCATGATTTCCCAAATCACTCCAGGCAAATGCCGGGATGCTTCCTTCATAAGGCCATGGCCGAATTCCTTCCCATTCCTTGCCCCCCATCCTTTCCCGTCTCTAAAGACCTCGCTGTTAAGAGACATTAAGCAGTTAAAAAAAAATGGTGCCAGGTTGGTTCCTACAAAACGTAATGACCTGATTTCTTCCCTCGTTCTTTGGTCTCAGACCTCGATTTCGAGGAGGCGTCAAGCCAAAGAAATGTTTTTTTCATTTCTTATGTCGGTTTTGCTTTGTAAAGGTTTATTATTTTTGTTTGAAACGGATATAAACATATATTTTTACGATTCGACGTATTCAGAATTAATTACTTAAATCTTATGGAGTTATTCATTTGTCCCTCTATCTGTCTGCCACAACCTCGAAGTTTCTGAAAGCTTTAACTTAGAAATTTGAAATGCTGCATAGTTTTAATTCTTACCACCTTAGGCACGATTATAACGAAAGATTTGCAAAATTCATGGGAGTTATAATGATTATAAGAGCAAAAATATTCTTTACGTCATAATCACCATGGGTATTAAATGGAAGGTAGCATTCAGGAGAGCGTGGGTTCAAATCCCTGTCCGGTATACGTGATTTTCTCAAACACTCCAGGCGAAAGTGGGTATGGTTCCTAAAAAAGGCTATGTGTTCCTTTTCCTTAACCCTCTTCCGCCTTTAATGAACTCGATATCGTGGAAAAGTAAAGTGAGCAGAAAAGGAAAGGAAAGGCGGTATTCCACTAATTCTGAAGATGTTTGAATTTTTTAATTCAACGATTTGTAAGAGTTTTTGGTGAAATACCATAAAAAAATAATTTCACGGTTTATTTCCAAAACTTCAGATATAAAAAAATTAATAATTTGTGCTATGTATCAAAAAAAACTGTAGTAATCTTTCTGTAGTTTACGATTTTCACAAAATAATTAAATGAGTAACTTTAAAAAAAAAATATTACTCAGCAGACAATTTTTAGACAAAAAAACATACATATCATTCGATACAGGCTTACCAAGAACATTTTCTCACTTATCTAAAGCTATAAGATAGGAAGCAAATAGACTCCACTGGGATTTCCCATACTGGTGTTGGAGATCGCTCCAAATTTGGTAATATGGTTAACTCCCGGTCCCCTCCAACAGAAGTTACTGAATCTCGGATACCCATCTATAAGGAGAGAAAGGAAACATTATAAAATCGGCTCAAGAGGTATTGGGAATGAAAGCAAGCATCGATAAAAAAAAAACACCTCCCTAGTGGGCATGAATCAATTATAAAATAATCATTCCAAACAGTATTTCACGACTGATAATAAATGAAAATACGAAATTTTTTTTTAAAAAATCCAAGTTCCACCATGTTTAGTTGAATTTTTGTTTGCTAGACGCATAGGAACTGAAAGACGATTTCGGAAAACGGTGAAGACTCCTTTGGACGTCCTTGACGGTGAACGTGATAGACAGCAAATTTATCGATGTTCGAAGCAAGTGTTTTAGTTCTATCCGCAGCTTGGGGATGGAGAGAAATAACGAGCTCCCACGCAGACAAGAGAGGCACGCGGAATGTCGTTGTTTGTCGGGGGTGAGCGACCCGGTGGGGGGGGGGGGAGGGGGGAGGTGTCTGTGACCCCTGCAACCCTTTTGTGCGCTGAGCCAGGTCGACAAGATGGATGGTGGCTGCGAGCGCCTGGGACCAACACAATAGCGAGAACAAACCGACCATCTCACTCCATCCGGGCTCGATACACGGCCGGAGCGGAGAAAAAATTGCTCTGCAGTTTCGGACGAGGGCATTCAGAGACCGTTCAAGAACAACACTGCGAGTAAACTATGAACCATAAGGAAAACTAGATGACCCCTGCGAAAATTTCGTGAATAAAATACAAGTACCTGGGTGACCGATTTTCGCTCGGCATCTTTCGATTTCCGTTCAATATACAAGATTTTGAGTAAAGTTTGTTTAAACAAAAACGTTTTTCCTGAAGGCTTCCTAGGCGTTTTAAGGCACACAGTTCCTTTTTCTAAACAAAGAGAAACTTAACTAACATCAGTAAGCTTACGGATACCTGAAACTTCTACGAGCCGTTCCAGAGATATCAAATACAAGAATTGCTACTTTTTTGTAAAACCGTGTTACAAAATCGCAAAACGTTATCTACATATGATATTTCATCCAAGCCTTTTCCGAGATCGTCTGGTTTACCACCTCATAAAATGATTTTAAACAAAAATGTTATTATCTGGATGTTGTGGATCATTTTCCTCAATTGCTGATAATATTAATAAATAAATTTCGCAAAAGTAATTGACTTCTTTGTCTTTATTTGTCTCCCGTAGGCGTTTCACTTCTTTTGCAGAAGCATCTTCAGCGAGTTTTTTATTTTGTGGTCTATTGCATATCTTTTAGCTCCATTCTCAGCATCAGTGCTTTTGCAGAAATGCAATAGACCACAAAATAAAAAACCCGCTGAAGATGCTTATGCAAAAGAAGTTAAACGCGTACGGGAGACCAATAAACACAAAAAAGTCAATTGCTTAATTAATTAATTAATGGTCCAATACTTGTGGTTATTCTCTTAGACGAGTGCATCGTCGATGCTAAATTCATTCACTCCGATAAAACTATGCTCATACCTCGCAATAACCTCACATATCCTGATTAACCGTGCCTTTCCAAATGATAAGACAACAATTCCCAAAAGAAGTAGCCTTCGTTATGAACATTAATAAAGCACAAGGTCAGACGCTTCAAAAGGCAGGATTGTATTTATCAGAACCTGTTTTTTCGTATGGGCACCTGCACGCGGCTTTTTTACGAGTTTGTAGATTCATTAAAATTTAATTTTTGTTAAAGACACATACTGTCAAAAAGTCAACGATGATCACATTATAACTGCTAATATTGTTTTCAAAGAAGCTTTGTAAAGAAAAGAAGAGTTGAAAAAGGACATCTGACAAAGCCAATATTTTTTAAACATTTACTTTTTAAATGTTTTACAATTAAACACGTAGAATGATAACGGATTTTTACAGTAAAAGTGGTATTTGTTACTACTATTCAAAATAAAATACCTTTCATTAATAAATATTTGCATTTACTTATTTCAAATTATTATATTACCATTCGGTGACTGACAACCATACTAGTCACACGGGTAACTAATTTATTTGTAAAATCGCGTTTTTGAAGGGAAAACACCTATTTAAGTAAACTAAACAAATAAAATATTATCTAAATACGAAATTTCATCCAAATCGTTAGAGTCGTTTACAAGAATAATTGCTCATTTAAAGATATATGATAAATAGTGTGGTTGGTGGTTTGTAATAGGGTGAAAGAGGAAGAACCGCTTCGTAACAATTGTTTGTTTGTTTAGTGTAATAAGTATGTTAGGAAAGACTTTCGGACGCATAAAATATGTGTATGACAAACTGTCACTCAGCTTAACGCGATACAAATAGGATCAACAAATTACACACAGCATATCCATATCTCTGTGAAAAGTGTTGCTGCGATCATAGCCCATGAGAAAACATCGCCAGTAAAATCTTTGCGTAGGAACTTTGTAGCAAAACAGAATTGTTTCCGTAACAGAAAAAAATATCGTAAAAGCTACTTATTCTAAAATGCACATTTTTTTAATATCTTTGAGATATGTAGTGTTGCTATCTATCGGAAATGCTAACAATCCTTGTCGACGCCAATAAAGCAATTTATTAATATCTCTGTGATATATGCTACTGCTATATAGCGGCTTCGCTCTGCACTGTCTCATAAGTGCAACCGTCATAATTATTACTGTTGCCGTTTAAGGGTCAAATTCAAAAAATTAATATTTTTTTTTTAAAAAAGAAAGCTTTTATGAAATATGTCCCATTACACAGGAAAATATTTAATAAAATATCTTTTATGGAAGATCTTTGACAAAGATCTATTAATCTTTTACAATGTAATGCCGGCCTAAGGCACCATTATACAGGATCGCTGAAATACAACGGGACCTTGCTCGAATGCTGGACCCTGCGTACCAGCCATCATTATTATGGTTTTATGTTGATTCCCGCCGTTCCATTTCTCAACCTTTTTCAACCCAAGTACCAATAAAATGTCAAAAATAATCCTGCAGACCACTAATTAGATATGCTTAATTTTTTACCTACGTGTATTTTATCAATCAACCCTACCCATGTTTCTCGGCATGTACCGAGGTCCCTTAATACCTACGCCTACTAGAAGGCCATCTTCAAACAGTCATTAACTAAATCCTTGAATACACGCAGCCCTCTTGTTAACTTGAAATGTATTGTATAGTAATAATGCTGCCGTGTCCTTATATCTGAAAATATCAGATTTCCACCTAGTTGTTGAAATATTCATGGTTTAGAATGGTTAATAGATTTAAATCGTTTAAACTCTGTTAAAGCCTTGTATAATACGAGCCTCTCTTTCGGGAGGACGCGGGTTCGAATCCCCGTCCGGGCATCCAGATTTTCGTTTTCCATGGTTTCCCCAAATCACTCCATGCGAATGCCGGAATGCTTTCTTCGAAAAGTCCATGGCCGAATTCCTTCCCGTTCCTCACGTCTAATCCTCTGCTGCCTCCAATAACCACGACGTAAACGACGCTTAAAACCCGAAGAAGAAAAAACAGCTTTTTCTTTGCTTATGGCTTTACGCCTCATCGACGTCGAGGTCATTAAAGGCGGGAAAGCCAAAATCTAGAAACCCGAATGGGGATCCGAATCCACTTCTTCCAGAATGCGAGGCCAGAGCGTAACCCAATCACCCACCACGGTCAGTAAATATATATATATATATTTAAAAAATTGTTTGGCTGGTTACTGGAAATGGTGGGTGATGCAATTTAAGATGTTGCATGGTGTTAGTGGTTCTGAATCTAATAATACAGAATAGCAAAACTTACAAGACAGAAGGTTGTTGGTCGAAGTTATTACGCTTATGGATTTCTCGTCGACGTCACGGTTATCAGAGGCGGGATAGGTCTGAGCACAAGGAACAGGAAGGAATTCGGTCATGGAATTTTTGAAGGAACCATCTCGGAATTTGCTTGGAGTGTTTTCGGTAAATCAAATTCTGGATGATTGAAAAAACATTCAAACGTACGTTCTCTCAAATTCAAGGCCAAAGCATTACTGCTCACCCTCCATGCTCGGTGGTTTGACGCAAATCCTGACGAATGACGATGGTGTTGGTCCCTCCGCGAAGCATGGACTTAGCGTCTGCTTTATGTACTTTACATCAAGTGAAGAACGCCTGCTCCTCTACCGTAATTGCCGTGAGGACGTTGTGCATCGCCAAGTTCATGTAAATTATATTGAGTTACAGCACGAAAAATGAAAATGACAGAACAAACGCTGAGAATGCACATCAGAGAGCATCTGGAAGAAGGCGTCTCAAAGGAACTTGGCTTCCGCATTTACAGACGAAGCTACTGTTTGCCGCAGTAAAGAGCTCACCAAAAGAGAATCCGTAACGCTCTGAGCTACAACACGATCAATTTTTAACATCCGGGGGAGCGCAAACGGAACGTGGACCGCCTCTTTGTATATCCACAGCTCAGACACCATTGCCTTTTAAAGGACGCGGCTGACCCAGAAAGGCGCGTACAGAGAATCTCGTGGACTCCAAGAAATTGCTTATATTCGGGAGGACGCGGATTCGAATCCCCGTGCGGGCATCCAGATTTAGGTTTTCCATGGTTTCCCCAAATCACTCCAGGCTAATGCCGGGATGCTTCCTTCGAAAAGGCCATGGCCGAATTCCATTCCTTGTCCTCAGTCCCATGCGGCCGCTAATGACCTCAACCGTCGACGAGGCGTAAAGCCGAAAGGAAAAAAAAAATGCTTTTGAGTTTGACAAAGCTAGCGAGAATTAAAATCCTGCTGAGTCTTTGTCCAATTGTTACAAATTATGAAACAATGCTATGAGTTGTATTATCTGTGGAGAGTAGACTCTCTGATAAGTGAAACTCTCTGGTGGGATTGGTGACTATTATTCCGATTTATGTGCTGTAAACTTTGTAATTATTTAATTGATAAAATAAAGTGCACAACGGTTAAATAATTTAAGTAAACACGTAACACACACTAGTTTCTCCAGTACCATAGCACCAATACGGATTTTCACATTGTATCCCAGGAAGCCAAGATAATCGCATTAGCCAAAAAAACCATTGAGCAGATATAAATTTAGCTATTCCATAAAATTTAATAAAATTTTTTCCTTCTCTTTGATAACAATGGGTTGATACATATCTGTAGCACTAGCATAAATTTCATTGTAACCTTAGCAGCCACAAAAATGCACCAACCGAAGAAATTCTGGAACAGATACAAAATTATCTCCCTTCTAAAATTTAATGATGTTTAGTCCTTCTCCTTAATCACAATGCATGCGCTAATCAATCTCTGATTTAAATGTAAACAATACCTTTCTAAACTGTGATCCTAAAACTCGTAACACATTGCTGTGTGAAATTTGACTTCACATCTACCAGATAATGTTACTGATATAATATTCGTTCAAACGAATACAATAGAAAGATGAAAGTTAATACCATTGGCATATTTGATACCTCAGGGAATTAATTAATTTTCACGTCTGTAAAGTTGGTAATGATGGTCAAGTTTCAACTTGATCTATGAAGTAATTTTCTTAATATATCTTTAAACAATAGTCGTGTTTTGTTTATCTTGAAATGAATAAACTTGATTGCCATGTCGTCTTCAAATGCCCGTTTTACACGGCTTATCGCCAACAGAAATTCATCCAAAGATGGTAAAGGTTTATGAGGTGTCACCTCCTTCGTTTTTAACAGTGAAAAAAATGGACCCCTGAATTTAAACAATCTCATCTCTTCATGCTGATCCATGTTAAGGACGACCAAGAACTGCTACCATAGATAAAAACATCGAGAAGATGCACAATATAGTACTGGACGACCTGAACTTACTGGTGTATGAGGCCGTAGGCAAATCCGAAGAAAGGGTACGGAAAATTCTACATCAAGAATTGAGGACGCTTCGTGCAGGAAGGGTAACTCATTCGTTAAATAGAGAACAAAACCAAATGCGAAAAAGAATTTATAATGTTTATACTTTTTAAAAACGATCCTGCCCATTATGGGTCCTGATTTGGTGCTGGTGACACTACAGAAACGAAACAGCAATAAAGACTTATTTTAATTATATTTATTAATATTACCAACAGCTAAGGAAAATGATCGACAGCGTCCAGGTGTCAAAACAATGAAGACAGAGAGGAGCTGTAACGCTCTGGCGTCGCATTTTGGAGGACGCAGATTCGGATTCCCGTACAGCCAATCATATTTTGGTTTTCCATAGTTCCCACAAATCACTCCAGGCAAAATACCGGAATGGTTCCTTCACAAGGCCACAGCCGAGTTCCTTCCCATTCCTTGAGCCTCTTCTTTCCTGCCTCTAATGACATCGACTAAGTGCATAGCCTTAAAAAAATGGAGGACTTTTAATCGATTCCTTCTGTTTGCATTTCATATCCTATCCTTCCTTGTGACATTCTTTGTGCCTCTTCTGACTATAATTTGCTTATCTCTCTCTCTCTCTCTCTCTCTGTCCTTATTTAAGAATTCATATAGGATCTAAGTTTTTGAAATCGCTTACTTCTGCGAACGGTGGGTGATAAAATAACAACGAGTAATTCTGTGTAGACCCGTTAGTTTCCAAGCCGGATGTTCCGTCACTCTAGTAATGCTGCTCGTCTCCGCTGTGGTCAGAAAGCGTCTTCATACTCCAGGACGCCCGGGAATCCCTTCCTGTCACATCTCGCTGTTCTCAGAAAGCTGAGCAGTGGAAACCATGTCTTCCTCCCACGCTCGATCACTCTGATTCACGTGTCCGGTGACGATCGAAATGCAAAGAACTCCGGCAGCTCAATTGATATTCCTGAGACAGAGTGTAAGGTACTGGTGAAAAGAGTATTCGTCTAAAGAAGAGGTTATCAGCATTGAACATTGATCCGTGATGCTAAAAGAGATTTATTCAGTTGTATCTACGGAAGTAAAGCTGTAGTTTGGAGATATTAGAGTAGACTTACCAGACGTCCCCGTTTTCCGGGGACAGTCCCCGTATTTAGCCCTCAGAATTTTTTTGTTTTTTAATCAAGCGAGAGTTCTTTTAAAGCCCTGATTTGCTATTGCATTCGTTTAAACAAGAGATATGAAGCATACTTCTTTCCTTGTATGTGCCTAGGAATAAAAGAAAATTACAAGGATACTGCGTCTTAGACACAACAGCTTTGGAAAATCAAGTCTCCTTGCTGTGTGCAACATGCCTGTCTGTAATCCTCATTTACAACACAAAATATAAACAATATGTGGCTTTTAAGTTAACCCAAACTTTAATCATATAACTTATAAAAGTACAACGCGTATTAGGACAAATACGGAAAGCGTCCCCAGATTTTGCTGAAAAAGTTGTGAGGCGTCCCCGGATTCGGAGAAAAAATTCTGGTAACCCTATGTTACAGGCATGAAAAACTGAAGCATCACAAGGGTATTGCTTCACAGAGTTATTAAAAATTATGTTGAAAGGTTAAATGTAAAAGGAAGTTTGGGGAAAGTTCTTTTTAAAAAAAAATATGTTCGTACTGAACGGACATATTAGAAAAAAAAATGATTTGGCAAATAGTTAATCGACGTTTCGCTTAGGGTGAAAAACTGTGAAAGGAAACAAGAAGCAGATAATTGAGGATGTTAAGTGGAATTGGAGAGATTAGGTAAGCAAGTGATAGATCGAGTATTTCATCAATCTAAAAAAAGAGTGACAAAAAATGCAAATTCTACATCTCTTTAAAATCGAGTATACTCTAAGCTGTAACTGTTGTTTTACCGCAATTCTTTCCGTGAACACAAATAAATGTTGAAAATAGGTGATTATCTGACTGTGGAGGTTAGAAATATCAGATAGAAATTTTGGAAATTTGTTTTACTGATAATTTGGTTGTTAGGTTGCATGGGAGATGATTTGAATAAGTTTGTAGAATGAGAAATAAAGGCAGATCCAAAAAACAGTGGAACATGACTTAAGGATTTTGAGGCTAAGATATTGGAAAGCAACGACATCTTAAAAGGATGAGTAGTGATGCAGAGTGAACAACGTGAATATTCCAAGACTCGAGAATCCTGTAACATTATGAAGTGTTTATGTTAGTGAAACGTTAAAAATTATTTTTTTTAAAAAAAACTTTCGAAATGCAAATAATGTAAGCTGCTTCGAAATGCGCTGGTATCGCTTACTACTCCTTATAGCGATTATTTTTTCTCTGGAAGAGTCTTTGTCGGGATATTAGCCTAGTGCAGTGTTTCTCAAAGTGGGGTACGCGAACCCCTAGGGGTTCTCCAGTTGATCGTAGGGGGTTCCCGACAAAATTTAGGGAATGGCGGACTTGTTATCTCAAGCGTATAACACGCGCATTCGTGAATATGGCTCATTGTTGCCAGTCGCAGTTTTTTTTTTAAGGGGGTTCGCCGTTGCCTGGGAAATTTTACAGGGGTACTTGGAGCTAAAAAATGGAGAATTACTGGCCCAGTGGGTTCATTGAAAAAATGCAAAGTTTCCGCGATAACATTATTTGTCGCCGAGTTTAATTAATCTTCAATGTCAATGATAACTTATTTATTTTTTCTATAAATGAAGTGTAGAAACATGATTACGAATAGACCGGCAAAAATAAATTTGATAGCAATGTTAGTTAAATACCACTTTCTCGGAAAAGTGAAAGTTAGTTGCCACACACATTACAAATCCAAAGTGTTTTCGTTATCTTTAACTAAGGGAATTGTTAATATAATCATCTCGTGTTTCAGCTTGTCGACATCAGCTTAGTCAGCTGACGATAATCTACTTGGTGGAAGTGTGGTCCCGGTTTTCACTATTTTTTTCCTCTCGCCTATTGACGATAGAGGCTGGAGGCTGTTTCGTGTGCTGCGGGTTGCAGCTCCGCCGGGGCTTCTCGCTGGGAGGATGACCCACATCGCCTTAATCCGGGTAATCCCGCGTCACAATGGACAGCAAGCCGAGAAGCCCGGCAAGTGCGGAGATACTGCACGAGACAAAGTGCCACCTGAATCGGCGACAGCAGAAAGCTGTATTCATGCACAACCTATTAATTCACTGGATCACTTACCAAGTCAACACGCACTGTGTTGCAAAAACGTTGATCATGTAGACTGTCCTTTATTAATTTGCCAGGTTGGTCAAGCGCGTTAAGGCGCTTGCATACTTGGATCAGAGAGATGTAACGAGGCCAGATTCCAAACTCCGGTATGACGTACCACCAGTTTACGTAAACATGTTTTTCGACTATAGCATAATTTTTGTTATAGAAAACAACAACAACAGTTCTTCTCATGTAGATGTTACATCGGGTGTACCTCAAGGAAGTGTAATAGGACCACTATTATAAACGATCTCGGCGGAACAGTGAAAAGCCTTTTTAGATTGTTTGCTGATGATGCGGTTATTTATAGGGAAGAAAGAAATTTGGCCGATTGCTTAGAAATTCAGCGTAATCTGGATGTTACTTCGGCATGGTGCGCTGAGTGGCAACTTAAGCTAAATTGTAAAAAGTGCAAGACAATGAGCATAACTAACAGAAAGATCCCAATTGTTCAGAAATACGAGTTAAACAATTCAGTTATTAATATGGTTGATTCTATGAAATATTTGGGAGTAACAGCACAAAGGAACATTAAATTGGACATACACATTAATTCGTTAGTAGGTAGAGCTAATTCTAGGTTGCGATTCATAGGTCGAATCTTGAAAAATTGTAATGAACGAACAAAGGAGATATCGTACAAATCTCTTGTGCGTCTACATTTCGACTTTTGTTGTGCCATTTGGGATCCGTTTCGTAAGGGGTTGATCGAAAGTATAGAGGAAGTACAGAGATGAGCCGCTCGGTTCGTGACCGCTTGCTACAGTCCTTATGAAAGCGTCACAGAACTGATTAGTAGACTAGGCTGGGAGTCTCTGGTAGATAGACGAGACACGTTTCGTTTAAACTTATTGTTAAACACGTGTTCTCACACTTTCATATACGAGTGTAGTGAAATACTTCGTCCCCCAACCTATTTGAGCCAGAATGACAGGAAAGATAAGATTAGAGAAATAAGGTGCCGCACTGATTCTTACATGAATTCTTTTTTCCCTCTTACCATTAGGGATTGGAATGCACAACAAAGAGATTAGCTTTCGTGCTTAGCACCCTCTGCCACCCACAATTTTGTGAATTGCAGAGTATATATGTAGATGTAGATGAACGTAATGCGGTTCAGCAGTATCACAACTAACCAATTCATTACCTTCACAATTTCAGGTATGCACATGCCATTGCAGCTCAATACTTCATTTTACAGTAGTTTCATATGACTGCAAGTGACAGAACAGTCAGTAAAACGTAACGGTAGCTTCCATGACTGCAGTGTTGTCTAGTTAATAACCTAGGGAAATCAAGAAGTAATCCTTGAAATAATGCAGTTATTTCATATGCAATGAATACGTGCTTGGAAGTTCATGGTCTCACACTAAACCATGTACGTTAAAAGAAAGGTTGTAATGTGTTTTTTCAACATAATTTACTCCAAGTCCCACACACTTGCCGGACGTCAGCTCCAAAGATCTTCCAGTGCTTTTATGCCAACAGCATAAAAATTACTTCTGATAGGGGATAATATACACTGATGAGTCAAAACATTAAGATCACTAGCATGTTGATCCACCTTTGCAATACATACGGCAGCGATTAGGGGTGACATGGAGTCGACAAGTCCTTGTTATGTTTCCGGAGGTATCTGGCACCAGATGTCTACACATAGATCACACACCTTTCTTAAATACCGGGCCGGTGATTTGTGGGCGCGGAGCCTTTGAATGAAACAGCGAGGCTGGTTATTCGTACTCTACTGTAATGAGTACTCTATGGAAAGTGGTTGGAGGACGGTGAAACCTCCAATAGGAAAAAAGGTCGCGGACATCCACTCCTCATAACAGAATGTGGAGGTCGGAGGCTTGTTTTCTTTCTACATCATGATAGACGGCGATCTGTGGCAGATATGACGTTAGAGCACAATGGTGGTGCAGGCCACAGTGTTTCGGAGCACCCGCCGCTGTATTACGACCCACAGGTGGATCAACACGGTATTAAGTATGTTGTCGTAATGTTTTGGCCCATGAGTGTAGTGTAAATACGGTGGTTGCTCTCTGCACCAAAAATTACGATCATGAATTACTCAATCAGTAACTGAAGTGATAAAGGAGTTGATTCGGAGTTACTGTAAGATAGGAGTAGGGTGAACAGAATGATGGGATTTGTACTTCTAGTATATTGGTGATGACTGATGAGGCGTGGATGGATATTGGTATAAAATAGGGAGTAATATACGGAATTGAGCAGTATCGCAAGCCGATTCTCGATTTCAGACATAGGAGAATACAAATTCAAATATTCTTTTGCAGGCTAGCGAGTCGGAGATCGGAATAAATTACTAAAGAACAAATTTTAAAATTAAAATTTGTTTAGCGCAAAACTACCTAGGGTGAAAAATTCACTGGAAGAATTGAAAATAAGAAACAAGAAATGGAAAGTTAGTAGAGGAGTATCGTAAATGGGGAGTAAAATCTAGACCATGAAGACAGAATACTGAGCTTTTGGAGAGATGACATCACCACTCAAACTATCAGATAACCTAACGGTAAATAGACAGTTATAGGTATATCAGAAGCATTATTACTAATAAGGGACTATGATAAGCAGATATTTTTTTATACATATAATTTTTTACTTATGGCTTTACGCCTCGTCGACGTCATTAGAGGCGGGATGGGGACTGTGGACAAGGAATGGGAAGGATTCAGCCATGGCCTTTTGAAGGCAGCATCCCGGAATTCGCCTGGAGTGATTTGGGGAAACCATGGAAAACCCAAATCTGGATGCCCGGACGGGGATTCGAACCGCCGTCCTCCCCATGCGAGGCCAGAGCGTTAACCACTCACCCATCACGCTCGGTAGAAGAAGATATCAGACCTACAATGTACCATGGGAGATCTGCCATACAAAAATTAAATCACCTTCTATGGTATCCTAAGATTGACCTGAAAACGAAATTCAATTTGTATACAGCCACCGTGGAACCAATTTCCATTTATGGAGCAGAATGTTGAACATTTACAGAAAGGAATCGCAAGAAGATAGAAACATTGGAGATGAATATCCTTAAAAACGTTTTCCAGGTGTTCAAATCAGAGCATGTGAGAAATGAACAAATTAGGGAGCAGACTGCATCAGAGATACAATAGTCCAAAACGTTGAAACAACTATTGTTCAGATACCTGATGAAGACACAGGTCGAGCGTCCACTACAATACCTAGAATGGCGTCCAAGGTGGCTGCTAAAATTTGGAACCGCCTTGATATGAATTATTTTTTAGGAACAGTGTGAGGCCCGAGGATCCTTCATTTCACCGAAGAGGATGTGCTGATAACTTAGAAGCTGGTCCCGGTAGTGATGGCGCGAATAATTTTAATATTACAGCTCCAATTACTTCACCCGTTTACCGTCAGAGTGCGAGTATGAAAAAATGCTATTTCAGACACAAATAACAATACGAAGCAGCTAAGGATAACGGTACTAAATTGTCGGAGTATTAGAGGGAAAGTAGCGGATTTTCACGCCTCAGTTGCGACTAATGATGTCGATATAATACTAGGAACCGAGAGCTGGTTGACGCCCGAAGTTGAATCTAGCGAAGTATTTGGCCCTCATTTCAATGTTTTTCGGAAGGACAGAACTGTCTCAATGGGTGGGGGTGTGTTCGTGGCCGTAAGTAAACCGTTAATTGCTCTGTCGTAAATGAAACGGAAAATTTTTGCGAGTTAATATGGGTCAAGGTAATAATTGGCAAAAATTTAAAGTTCACAACTCGGGTCATTTTATCGACCTCCGGATTCTGATCTGGCTAACGCGGAATACTTCAGAGAGTAACTTAATAACATTTACAAAAAATTTCAAGGGCATATATTGATCGTGGGTGGTGACTTTAACCTACCGTCGGTTAGGTGGGACACATACACGTTCAGGTTGGGTGGAAGAGATAGGTTAATAACCGAAACGTTCCTAGAATCATTTGCAGAAAGATCTCTTGAACAGATGGTCGAAGAGCCAACGCGGTGCGACAAAGATTCCTCGTCCATTCTGGATCTTTTTCTAATTAGCAATCCTGATATTGTAGATAAAGTTTGTATAGAAGACGGTATAGGTGATCACAAGGCGGTTGTGGTAACGTTAAACTGTAGTCCTGAGTCTGAAGCATGACAAAGAGAAACTCGTGTTTTGTTTCGATAAGGCAAACGATGCGGGTATGGTTGATCACTTTGTGAAGAATTTTGAAACATACATGCTAAATACAAATGTTGAGGAACTTTGGTTTAATTTAAAAGAACTAATATGGACCGGTTTAAACCAGTTTGTTCCTAAGAAGAGTATTAAGGTCAGTAATAACTTCCCTTGGTTGAATAGGGAAGTGAAACGTTTGCTCAGGAGGCAAAGGCGCTTACATGCCGCGGTGAAAAAATCGGGGGACTCATCTAATCGTGCTAAATTAGTCCAGTTGCGTGCGGAAGTGCGTAAGGCAATGCGCGATGCGTTTAAAGAATTCCAAGCCAGGAATTTATCCGAAGATCTCATTACTAATCCAAAAAAGTTCTGGTCGTATATCAAAGTAATAAGAGGCTCTCGTAGGTTATGCCGTCGCTGATTAAAGAAAATGGTGAATTATCAGAAACAAGCGTAGAGAAAGCAGAAATTTTGAATGATATATTTAAAAAGGCTTTTACGATAGAAAACTCAGAGGAGATACCGATATTTAACAATCGTACCGACAAAATTATAAATGATCTCGCTCTTGATGTTGAGGGAATAACTAAACTGCTTATGAATGTAAAAACCAATAAGGCTCCCGGACCAGACGGTATTCCTACAAGATTCTACTCAAGATACGCAAAGGAAATTGCACCGTATTTGATGAAATTGTATACCGTCCTCTCTGGATCAAGGAATAATACCAGCCGAATGGAAGACCGCTATCGTAACTCCAGTGTTTAAAAATGGGAATGTTAATGATCCTCAGAATTATAGGCCGATCTCGTTAACTTCAATATTTTGCAGGATTTTAGAACATATCATCTATTCAAATGTCATGCGGTTCTTGGATGAAGGTGAGCTTTTAAATCCAAATCAACATGGATTCAGAAAAGGCCGATGCTGCGAAACACAACTTGCACTTCTAATTCACGACTTGTGCCGAATTATAGATGAGCAATCCCAGGTTGATTTGGTTCTATTAGACTTTAAAAAAGCTTTCGATACTGTGCCTCACACTAGGTTACTTATGAAACTTCGCGGTTACGGCATATCTAAACAAATATGCGACTGGGTTGCAGACTTCCTGAAGGGCAGAACACAGTGTGTAGTTCTCGACGGTGAGCGTTCATCACTTACTGAAGTGGGGTCTGGAGTTCCCCAGGGAAGCGTGTTAGGGCCACTGTTGTTTCTCATATACATCAATGATCTATGCGACATAATAGGGGGGATGAAAAGATTATTTGCCGATGATGCTATAATTTATCGCGAAATCAAAACCCAGGACGACTGCGCTTTGTTACAAGACGATATTATGAAAATAATTGCGTGGTGTAAAGATTGGCAGTTGGAGTTAAACGCTAAAAAGTGCCAAGTCATGCGTGTAAGTAAAAAGGTGACACCATTTAACTATGAATATACGATTAATGGCACTGTCCTTAGAACGGTAAATTCCGCTAAATACCTAGGGGTAACAATTCGTAATAATTTGTCGTGGAATGAGCATATCGAGAATGTAATGGAAAAGCAAATCGTATGCTCCGATTTCTAGGTCGTAATTTAAATCAATGCACTCAGGAAGTTAAATCGATTGTATACAAGTCACTAGTACGTCCTCACTTAGAGTATTGTTGTTCTGTATGGGGTCCCCATCAAAAGGGGTTAATGGAGGCATTAGAGATGGTCCAAAGAAGAGCCGCCCGATTCGTGACAGGTATATATAGTTGGAGGGAAAGCGTAAGTGCGATGTTGAAGGAGTTAGGTTGGGAAGACCTGGAACACCGAAGGCGTTGCTCTCGACGGAAGCTAATTGAAAAATTCAAGACAGATGTATTTCGGAATGACAGTCAGCAAATATTGCTACCAGCAACATTCATATCTCGAAATGACCATGAAAACAAGATAAGAGAAATCAGGGCCAGAACCGATTCATTTCTGTACTCATTTTTCCCACGAGCGATTAGGGAATGGAATAGAAAGGATTTACCGGGCGAGTAAACTTAAAATCCGACAGGAGTAGCTTTCGATAAAGCACTCCAGCCATCCTGATCTGGGTTTTCCATGGTTTTCCCAGATCACTCCACGCGAATGCGGGGATGGTTCCTCACAATAGCCCATGGGCGCCTCCTGCCATATCCCTTATAACCCTTCCAAACGATAACCCTTTTCGATAGGTGCAATGCACCCTCCGCCACACACTTTTAGTGAATCGCGGAGTAATAATAATAATAATAATAATAAAAAAGATGACAGCGAACATCGTCTAAACATTGTCCTTTTGTGACACCATCCAGCTGCAATTATTAGTTTGTCTGGTATACTCCAATCAGTCGCAAGTAACGCGCGATGTAGCTGTTAGGTAACAGTCCCATTTCTACTGTGTTTTCTGGCTACAGTTATTCTGCGGCAGGTGCGCAGGAAAGTGCTGTGCGCTAAGAAAGTCATTAGTACCGCAGCAGCCGCCCCGCCAAACCGCAGACACAACGGCCGCCGCCAAAAATGAGTCCGCTTGCTCTGCGTCCAGCCAGTGTGATTTCTTTCCACATACACTCTCTCCAGTTACACGACGATGGACCTTTTGTTCTGTCGTATTCTGCGGAAGGTTCAGAATATTAACGGTGTATGTATTAAAGCGTACAACTTGTACTACCCTTTTTTAATTTAAATTACTTTTTCTTTTAATTAATTGATCAACAATGAAACCATTATTATTATATGACATTAATGAAAAGAGGAACTGGAATTGTGCTGAACAGGTCCGCAACACCGTTTCACGTACAACTAACATTGATATTTACTATAACAATTCCTTTTCCAATACAATGCATCAATCCACGTATCATATAATAGTTACACATATCATTCCGCAGGTGTTGTTAAGTATCCTTCCACTAAACACAACGGGTCAGTGAGAATCTCTAGGCTGCAGGTTTGGTCATCAATACGACACTTCGGGGGGTTTTACCAAGATCACTCTGTGGTTACCATATTTCGAAGGCGCCGGGTCGGCTTCCAGTGGTCTTCCATCGGCGACGACCCATCTGTGCGTTCGTCGGTTGCCTCATCCGCTCCGCAGGCGACATGGAACAAAGGGCACCACAACAGCGCGTGCTAACCTTAGCCGCTCACATCACATTCACTCATATCTCGGCTGCCATGCACGCAACCACACTGCCCGCAGCCTACTGTGTCCTCTCCATACACACCTAACGACTCCTCGCTACCTGCTCAAGGCCGCATTCCAGAGCAGCCCTGTCACCCTTTGTCTCACTTGACCATCTGCCTGAGCCGATAGCCCAGCATACCACAAATACACCATGTAGTGTGGCGATACACTACAATATCAGACTGCTAACCTGACCTTGACTTCCAGAGTTCAGATATAGGATGAACTGCGAACAAGAATTAACGTGACTTCATCTTGAAATTTAACAATATAGTATACTTATGGGTATTAGCCCTGAACTTTCTGTCACATACTTTGACTCTGTTGGTTCCGGTACCGGCGCCTGAGTACGAGATCAGAAATTTTCATCATCACGACTTGGCCGGTTGGGTAGCAGAGGTGGTGGTGCATAAGTCATAATAACTAGATTGTGCACGACACTCGTAGGTTAAATACCAAAAACTCTCCGCATGCGTATGGAGTGAGAGTATACTCCATTGTTGGTGGTGATTCACTTGTCGGATGGGGACGTCAAGCCTGCCGACACCCAAGGTGTGCTTCGGATGAGTAGACCTGAATGGACTGGCATCGGATTTCATTCTCTCCCTTCCGTCATATTTCATTCATTCACAACACGCCTCACTAAACATATACATACCACAGTCATCCACGCAGAACAAGTAAATACGATTCCAACACTCGGGAAAGTAAAGGAAAACCGTTTCAATTTCAAAATTTCGCAAGAAAAAGTACCCACCAACCTAACGGTTTAGTAGAAGAAGAGGCAGAAAATATGAATCGTAGCTCAGCTGCGTCAAGGTGTTACATAATCAGAGAGAGAGTTAGAAACGTAATAATGCAACGTCAATGCACTGTTCAACTGATAGCGACATCTGCCAGCAGCACGGAGAGTAAGAAGACCACCTAGTAAACGCCAGGCAAGAAAAGGCTCCATAAGTCACATAGTCTGTTTCACACCAGACCAAGAGGGTCGAGTCATCACTCAGAACCCGTCCTAGGAAAGACCGTGACACTGGAATAATGGATATGTTCCATAAAACAGGAGATTGTAGAAAAAATGCCGTAGCAGTTGGGTTCAACTTCCCAGTGGAAAGTAGCAGTCATACGTAACATTACCTCATAAATGTATATAAATACAGAAATTTGTTGATATCATATATTAATGGCATTTCTGGGAGCATATTCGCGAGCAAAGAGTAAACCGGGTGCAGCAGACCCGAGTGGAGAAGTCGAAGTACATAATAACAAATGGAGAGGGAGAGGCATGAATAAGAGGGAAGCAGCTATAAGGAAGTTATGGAAATAGTTGGACCTTAAGTAATAAAGTTATTTGTATAAAAAATTCGTATACGTGAAAGTTGTATTTACTGATTTATAATATTTGAAAAACTGTAGAATAAAAGTGTGTCTTGGAAAGTTTAGCTGTGGCCATATAATGACTGGTCGTAGGTCTACTCTTAAAATAAAAAGACATAAAGGAAGGAGTATGCATTTCATTTGAGGAGAGATCGATGATATTGTAACTGTAATCGGACAGTTGGACATTAAATCAATTTCTGACTAACAGATACCAAAGCATGATTCTAATTTTTTTTTTTTTTCCTTATAGCTTTACGCCTCGTCGAGGTGATTACAGGCGGGAAAGGACTGGGGGGGGGGTAGGAACAGGGATCAGGAAGGAATTTGGCCATGCCCTCTGAAAGGAAGCATCCCAGCATTCTCCTGGAGCGATTTGTCGAAACCATTGAAAACCCAAATCTGGATGCCCGGCTGGGAATTCGAGCCCAAGTCTCCCGAATGCGAGGCCAGAACTTTTACGCTCACCCACCACGCTAGTTGCATCTTTCTCACCCTGGAATATACTAAGACTTCAATAAATAAAAAAGCTAAAAGCTGAAATGATCAATAATTGTGCCAGTCTGCACAATTCTGTGGATAAGTGTTTTTGAATGGTGAAGCCATCGTCCTGTGTCTAAAATTGGAAATAGGGCGCGTCCATAAACTACGTGGCCGGGTCTAGGGGGTTGGCTACGAAGCTACGCTTAGCTACGTGGGGGGAAGGGGGATTCCCTAGCAAGGCCACGTAGCTTTTCATTCATATATTTGTCACAGATGAAATAAGGTACAGAACACCCATAGCATATTAATATCTATTTCCTTCATTTAATTATCTCCGTATGGAAATTACGATAGCCGGACAAGAAAAAACAGTACAAAATGTCTTCTGGAATGAATAGGGGCAAAAATTTGGGTGGGGGTGGGGAGCAGTGGTAAAAGCCACGACGGGCAACATTGAGGGGCGGGGGGAGGGGGGGGAGGGTTCACATGAGGCCCAAATGGAGCAACGTAGATTATGGATAATACCATGGTGAACCGTGTGTGAACAGATGCAGCTGTTGTTGTTGTTGTTGTTGTTGTTGTTTTAGGGCGCGTCGACGTCTAGGTCATTAGCGCCCCAGATGCAGCTGTGGCGCTGAATGGCTGCAAAGAATCTCGTTAAGAAACATTTAAAAGTGCACTGCACTGCACTTCGATTTTGATCGAACCTGAAACTGCGTGGCAGTGAGACCTGCATAATAAAAAGAGTTTCTCAGTGCTCTAATAATTTTTATGCTAACTAAGACGGCGCCCTCCACGAGTAAAAATCATTTATGTTAAATGAAAATTACATTCGTGAATTACTGGTTTTTATTAATTATTTCTTCAAATTGTCATTTTGTTTAGTAAACGGTAAATTGTGAAACACTAAACCTTTTGATTTCGTAAATGAAAGGTATCCATTCAAGATTATTAATTACAAAGTCATATTCATTTAAAGTTTGAAATATAATAATAAACTTTCCCCAACATAAAGATTTTTTATCGTTTTTTATTATTTCAAAGCAGCATAATTTGTTATTGCTTAAGACGCGATGAATAGTACTAAACCGTTTCAGTAGACATAAAATTTGCGTAGTGTTTTTGTTTCCGAGGAGAAGGTTACAAGAGTCAACACCAAGATTTAGAGAGCCGAGTGCCGTGGCAATTGACTTGGGATTAACTCCAACAGCTACTAGTCTAATTGGGCTCAGTTATCTCACTAATGAATATTGGTATAACCGACAAAAACAACTTTAGGACTACTGCTGACATATTTGGGTTTGTAATATTATTATAACCGCCATCAACAATTTTAATCGTGGATTCATTTAACCCCTCTAGATAGAACTTGAACAGTCTTCTCCAAGTAGAATGGTTTCTGTCTGTTAATTCCAAAGTCCGTGCGTCTTTGGGACATCAGTATAGCAGATACAAGGCAGGTTCGCTGCCACGTTAAGTTGGCTGTTTTCTCTAAGATGTCTCTGACTTTTGTAACTGATCTGAAATGTTTTGTTCTCTTCTTGTATTTTATAGTAAAATGAAGAAGTGTCCTTTTTATAATGCTTTTGAATGTAAAAAGTTTTTATAAATTTATTGTGTGTAAAGATCTTGCACAACGACAACTGCTAGAGCAAATAAGTAATTTATTGTCTTAAAAGGAAATCAAGTTCAACATCACAGTTCACAATACTTACATATCTCAAACAACTGAAGGATTCTAGCAGAAATATAAAGTTTCACACTTTATCAGGGGTTATTTTATAAATTCGTACTTACTTTTCTTTTTGGGTTTGGTGCTGCATGTTTCTTCTTGGTGACGCCAAAGTTTCGGTCTCAACCTGGGACCTTCATCAGGTCAGCTTCAAGTTAATGTATCCGCTTCATACACTGGATGTATATTTTTTCCGGCTGAGATAGTGTTGTTTCTCCGGCAAAGACTGTTCCAGAGAGGTTTGCGCTCCGTGATACGATGTGACTGTCTTTGCGATGCGTTCGTCTGCGAGTTCACACTTCCACATTTGACATAACCTACAGCCAATGTCTTTGCTGAATTTTTTTAGGAAGTTTATAAATTTTTATGGATTCCATAAATTTACATTCTAAAAAATACTTCGGCTGTTCAATGATTGTAGTTTTCTCCAGCAAATACTATGTCCTCTTTCTATATGATTTTCTGCCACCGCCGATTTAGGGGTTTGTTTGAGTCTCGCGTAACGTTAACGTTATTTCAACATACCGGTTAACCACTCGGGATGTCTCAGCAATATATACCTGTAAACTGCCTCTACGATCTTTCGCTGATCTTAAAATGAGTCTCACCGCTGAAGACACTGACTTTGGACGGCTCTTTACCTATCCTCTCAGCGAATCCCTTCATATATGGTCGAAAGGCACTCTTCTTTTCTTCTATTTCTTTTCCGTTGTTATTGTTGAGATAAGAGGAAGACAAACAGAGGCATTTCTAAGGAGCATTAGAAGCCTGATATGGAATAAAGATATGCAGGAGAGTAATCTGTCATACATACTATTTGCCTATCTTGACTTATGCTGCTGAAACATGGACAATGAAATAGCGGGATATCAGCAGAGTATAAGCAAGCAAGCGAAGTGAAGTTTTTAAGAGGTAGAATGGGAGTTACTAAAATGGACAGAATAAGGAATGAAGTGATTAGATGCACCAAAAAAGAGGAACCCCTACAGGAAAGGATAGAGAGGACCCGACTGAGATGGTATGGGCATATCAAGAGAATGGAGGCTCAGAGAATTCCAAGAAACATCCACGAAATTAAGATGCATGGTAAACGACCCAGAAGAATACCAAGAGATGGATGGCTGAAAGGAGCAGATGAGTGTGTACGGAAGTGAGGAGAGGACTGGAACAAAGTGGTGACAGAGAGGTGGTTGGATGAAAGAAGGAAATGGAGCGGCTTGTGCATAAAACAGACCCGGCCAGAGGCTGGAAACTGTTGAGGATGATGATGATATCTTGCAGATGACTAAAGAGGTGCAAATTTGACGAAGAACCTTCGCTACACCTACAGCTGTTTGTTTGGCACCCTGATGAGTCCCAGCTGAGCACCTTGACCGCTATCATTCGGGGACCGCAGCTTCCGGAGATCCGCGTTCTTGCGCCGACCACAGAGGAGGCTGGACCACTGTGCCTCCAAAGAGTCACAAGTGAGTCAGGCAACACATTAGTCAGTAGAACTACGCCCACATCGTTCCTGTCGTGTAGGGATTCCTCTGTCCTTCGCGGAATAGCGGCTCACCTATTTGGTTCGAGCTTTTAGACCCGTCTTCATCTGAGTCATTAGAGCTGGGAGAGTACGGGGTCCAAAGAAATTGAAAGCATTCGACATTTTGAATTAACCTTCGCGCCTTTCGCCTCGAGTGATTTCGAGAAATCGCATAAAACCGAAAATTCAAACGTCAAGCTGGAGCATTAACAATTACAAATGTCAACACACCCTTGTGCCTGAAATCGAGTGCCAGCTTGTTATCATGGTCATCTTTTCCCTTCCATGCACCTCTGTCAATTCATCCACCACTATCTTTTCAACCCTCACCACAAATTTACGCATTGTACACCCCCAGCATTCTCTTTACCCTCCTCCTGCCTTCCAGTGAGTACCGTTTGAGCTACATTAACCACTTATTGATTGTATTCTGTGATAATTTCCAGAGACAAATCTAGCAGCCCTTCTTTGCGCCCCCTCAAACTCCTGTATTTGATGCGCAAAATGCATGTTCCTTACTACACCACCATATTCAAGCAATATTCTACATCTACATCTATACTCTGCAAATCACAAATACTGTGGGTGGCAGAGGGTGCTAAGCACCAATCCTAACTCTGTGCATTCCAATCCCGAACAGATCGAGGAAAGAAGGAATACATAAATGAATCAGTACGGCATCTTATTTCTCGAATCTTATCCCTCCTGTCATTGCGACCTAAATAGGTTGGCGGAAGAAGTATTTCGTTGCACTCGTAACTTTTTCGCATATTCTCCAACAAATTCAAACGAAAACGACGTCGTCTGTCCACCAAACAATCCCAGCCCAACCCACGAATCAGCTCTGTGAGACTTACGTAAGGACTGTAACTAGCAGTCACGAATCGAGCGGCTCTCCTCTGTACTTTCTCTAATGTGTCAATCAATCCCTTGCGATACGGATCCCAAATTCCACAACAGTATTCCAAATGCGGACGCACTGTTGTTTTGTACGCTATTTCCTTTGCGAGCAAAGTTTTGTAACCGAATCCCCCGTTTCTACATCGTACTGCTTTTAATCAAATTACACTTCATTTAAACAATACACATTCATTCGAAATTACAATTGATCAACGTTTTATCTCTCTCCGACGCACAGGTGCTTAACTCGTAACATTCAAATTAATATGGCGCTGGAACTGAATGCTGTCACAATAATCGGTTCTGAGACAACGAAATACGTTGGAATCTGAGACATTGAGAGAGTGATGAGGGGATGTAAGGAAGAAGTTGTAACAGCCCTTATACCTGAATTTTGAATAGTATTGTTCTGTATGAAGTATTTGTAGTGAGCTAAAGTTTGCTTGAATATGATCTGGTATGTTTGTTTTGTAATTTCTTGTAAATCAGTGTATATAGACTTTGTTTTATGTAAGAAAATTATTTAAAGTCTATTTAATATGTTTAGGAACCGAATGGTGCAAGAGAATTTCTTAAATGTTTGTAATTCCATGTATTAATGTAAGTTAAAATGTATACAGGACAATTTTCTACAGTTTGAAAGGATTTCTGTAAATAATTTTGTATTTAAGTATCTCTAACTACCATTTCTGATCATTTTGTAATGTTGTTAAGTAATTTTGTATTAATTCCGATTGTTTTTAATATGTTTGAGTGATTGTTAATGATCGAAAAATATCGGGCGGATGCCTTTGAACAATTCTCGTAATTTCGATAGAGACTATATAAACAGATCGGCTGGACAGAGTTAGTTAGTTAGTTGATTTCATTCAGTATTCAGTTTTACAGAGAGATTATCTTTGCAACTGTTCAAAAGTGCATCTCTGTATTGTATCTACGCATGTGAATATCGCTGACTTTGTTTTGAAAACAATAAACAATACAACATAACCTTTTTGGTGGACTTTTTAATTAATCAATATAGTAATTAAACCACCGAAGAATCTAATAAAGTGTAGGAAATGGGTTACAAAACTTTGGTCAGACCGTTGCTTGAAAATGGCGGTGTGGTAGGTGACCCACACTTTGCGTATCAAATATAAGAGTTAGAGGAGTGCAAAGAAAGGCTGATACATTTGCCTCTGGAAACTATCGCAGTTAGTAACTGATACGATAAAGGAGCAGGAATGGGATTCATTGGAAGACAGGATGAAGGTGAGGATAGTCACGGGAGTGTACCAGGCGCATATTGGTGACGCGGTGTAGAAATATATCGGTGGAAGAATTAAAAGAGGTAACTGGAAGGGAAAACTTGACCATGACTACAAGCTTGCGCTCGATTTCTGGCATAAGGGTGTCGGAGAATTCTCTTTTGTAGGTGAGGTGGTCAGAGTTTGGAATAAATTGCCACGTGAAATGATGAATAATTTACCAAAAACGCTGAAAGAATTAAAATTGGCAGAGGGCAAAAATATGCGGATACAGGAAATGGGAAAAATTGGAGTGTAGTGAAATTGCTACCTATGATAAGCTAATAGACAAGCAGACAGCGAGAGGAGCGACAATTGTAGGCTCAGGTTCCCTTCGTTATTGAACGCTCAGAGGTGGAGAACGCCGCTGACAGATATTGTGACGGTCCGACCGTCTCTGTGCTTAAATAGCAATGATAAGTATGGAAATTTAATATTTTAATTTTAGATCAATTATTTTTAAATTGATATTTCATAAGCATCTCAATATTCCGGGGAATGGGTCAAATTTGCTCTGAACAAAAGATTCACAAACATAACTAGACATTTATTTTCACATATGAAACTTGATGAATTTAATTATAAAAAATTAACATTCACCTTCTTTTTTATAATTATAAAAAATAACAACATTTGATAACATGGGCGCCACCCTACATGAGACTTATGTTTACACGCTGTTGACTCAAGACAAATTGTCCGACTAGCTCATTATAAACAATTTTACTGGACATGAGAACTTCTTACTTTGTGAATCGCTTCACCCAGGAACGTTTACGGGAGTCTTGATTCCTAAACAATTCAGTGGTAATGTTATATTCACCTTCTCAATTGCATGATGTTGTGTAGACGCACTAAACCAGCATCCGGTCCAACCGCGGCGCCAAGCAACCATAAACTTAGTTAAACTTTAAGTTTAACCCCTGCACTATTTCCCGCTGAACAACCACACTTATACTCATAACTTTACACAGCTTCTTGGTCTGCATCCACAGAGAGGTGGCACATAGGTGTTGCTTGGGCAGGCACCTGTGCCCCAGTGTCGTCCTTCTCCGGCAACCGACGCACCCTTTGTTCCTTTTGGCGGGCGAAATTCCATCTGCCAATCAGGAGTTCAGCCACTTGCCAACCCCCACCGTTCGCCATGAAAAGAGAGAATACATCTTTCCGTCAATAGGTGGCATACCCTGTCTCTCCAACCAACCTTTCCATTCACACTTTGGTCCTATTAATATGATAAAATGTGGAGTGACACCTGTTCACTACATTACACCCCATCCAAGTTAAATTTTCTGTTGACCGTAACCACTGTTACGGTTGAACGAAAATTTGATAATCGTCTTTGTCTCATACATCCGCACTATTCTATTCTCATGTCCCTTTGAGCTCTTTTTTTTTTCAGTCACTATTCCTGATGTGTTTATTAATGTTTTTGATTTGTCTCAATGTGGGTCCCCAAATTATTTTAATCAAATACAAGTTGAAATATAACATGTTAAATAAATATCAAAAGTGCGAATCTGTCCCATCACCCTATTACGTTATTGTAAGCTAATTTTTTTTTTTTTTTTAATTATTCAAATCTGCAAGTGTATTTTATTATTATTAGCACTGATGTCACAACTTCATATGCCATTCATTCTCTCACTCATGCAATTATCTCTTAAGTCTAATTAACGACTAACAATCAGTATACTAATTTTAAACATACTAAAATACATACATGATATCTTATCCATCAGACATCCCTCGAATGTCACTGCATAACAATTAAGACTAACATGTATCGGACATATAAACAGAAATACATCTTCATTGATGCAAGAAAAATTATAGACAAAACTCTTTAAAATCAACTATAGTACAGATTTTTTTTTTTTTTTAAATTATTTGTTACCTTGAAATTAGTGTTTTTTTTTTTTTTTTTTTATTAACTGGTTGCTATATAATTTGAATCTGCAGGGTAATTACTTATCCACAGTGGTATTGAATTGTTCTACCCTACTTCTATCTTAAACAATTTTATGCTTTCAGTTACTTTTTTTTTTTAACTAACAACTTTGTAACTCTGCAAAGAACAATTAATCATAGCTCCTTTATAACTAGGTACACATTGCTTATTCAATCATCTCCAATCCGCAAAACGTTATTCTGTTTTGATACTAGAAAACAACATTGTTATTAAATTTTCTGTAGTTTGATTTATCTAATTAAAATCCTCGTTAATCTTGCAGTTATTGCAAGTACCCGAATACTTTTTTTACCAAGCCAACATCCCGACTGTCATCATTAATTATTGGCCAGTAGAATTGATGGAAACCACTTGAAAACAAAGCAAAATGTGTAAATCTACTGGGCGTAGAATGAACTCATGTGTAGTTAAAATCATTATTCACTTAATCACACTCATGTAATACCGCTATGTTTATCATACCTTTGTCAACGAACCATTTAATCCAATTGTTACTAATCTTTCAACTACCCAAACTGTTGTCGCTTTCCGTATACTACATGGGGTATTATAACAAAGACAAAGTTAAAGTTACATCACAGGATTGTCGCAAAACAAAATATTCAAACGCATCATTGCGCATATTATGACGGTCTCTGTCTGGTCTTACGAATCACGGCCAACGAGAACACGCACCACAACAACTTCTTCATAATAAAATGGCGTACAATCGATGTAATTACTCTTCCACTATCCCTGTATACGAGCGTACATACCAGTTTCTCCAATATAAAATTTCCATGGCTCTACTATCTTATAAAAGGTTCATGACATTTACTCGATAATGCTGTCAAATCTTTCCATTAATTTTAAAACAAAAATGATTATTTCACTTAGATTCGGATTTACCAAATGTTTCAAGTTCTCATTATCGCAATACCATCACTTCTTATAGGAATATTCACTTTAAATATTTCTAGTAATAGATTTTCAACATTCTGCAGCTTCCGACATCTTCTTTTACAATTACTCTATAAACATTGTTCCAAATACAAACAAAAGCTCTAATTCGTGCTCCTTAGACGCTTCTTAATTTTACATGCTTGGGTACGCTACTAAATTTTCAGCGAGCCAAATTCATAAAGTTAACTTATTTCTACGCTACACCTTAATTTTACGTAAAACTTCTGTACCGAAATCATATACCGTAATCATAGCAAAACCGGCTCCGTTTTATGAGTGAAAGTCTCTTTAATTCATGTGAACCAATCCGTCTCCCTGACATGCTTTTATTAAGTTCGTCGACTTTATATCAGCAAGCTTTTCCGTTTTTTGGCAAAATGCAATAATATTCACCCGAACAATGAAACCATTTAAATTTTCTTTTCCAGGAGCCCACTCCCCTTATTTTCGCCAACGCGTATTCACACGACAAATTGCTACAGCTGTAGCTTACTACTAGGACAGAACACCTCAGGTAGAATTCCATAATCCCTTCAAGGTCGCCTGCGCGCCATCTGGCCGACAGATCATTAGCGAAAGGGACCGATGCATGCCAAACACACCTGCGAAAAATCTTCCATTCTTTGTGCAGAATGATAGAAACAAACTGTTTTCTTGTCTTTGCAACAAAAACACTGTGCAATCTGTCTTTACTAAACATTATTCTATTAATGTCTGCTCTACATAATCTTTTGAGGAGTTTATTTCCCCCTCCCGATAATGCAATTGGTTTGAGTTTGGTTGTAACCCCAACATCTAACTTTTCCTTCATATTTAATGTACGAGCAATGTTTCCGCTTTGTAAGTTAGCCAAATCAGTTGGTACTGTGTTATCGCGTAATCCAAAATCTTGATTACACGGCACTCTTTTCAAAATCTGAGGAAAAACACCATATTCCTTACACATCAACGAATTGCTTTTGTTTGACAATGGCATTCGATTCATATGAGACATATCAAGCGAAAAAATCATCCTAGTCTCATTGGATGGAACATGAATTGTTTCAGACACGCAAGTTCCTTCATAAAACGGTATTACCGCTGCATCAAATTTATTTGCATGTTCCACGATCAGAACAACTGCATCGTGACTGTTCGGCCAAATTACAATTTCTGGTATTTCATTAATATTTCCCATCTTTAAACCAAATTTTGGAAAGTACAACTCAATATGCACTTGTTTTGTTGTTACACACCTATGTGTGCAAGTACCCTGATCCTTTTGACCATTCTTAAGTGAAGCAACAACCTCCTCTATTCCTGTGTATTTTGACTTAATATCTGCCCGAAAAGAAATTTGTGTTTCCCTCAGATCTTTGCCATCTTCATTTAGTGAAGAAATGTTGTTATCAATTTGTCTGATGTGTCCATTTATCCCTGATAATCTACTTGCGGTACTTTCTTTGAACTCATCTACTTCTTTTGACAAATCTGCCATTCTCTTTTCGGTATCCTTTCTAAGACTACCGATCTCTTTCCTGGTGTCTGCAATTTTTATTTCCGCGTTATCGCTAGCTGCTTCTAATTTATCACATCTTGACATTAAATTGTCATTCACATTGTTCACGCTCTGAATTTCTTCCCGAACATCTTTCTTGAAATTTTCGAAACTTTCTTTCATTTCACATTTAAAATTTTGAAGTTGGTTATCTAACTTGACACCTAACTCCTTCTGTCCTCCTATCAATTGTGATTTGAGTTGCTCTTGTCTCTCATCAGCAGCATTCAAACGAACGTTTATCTGTTCTATTAAAGTATTCATCTGGGCATTCATACCATCTAGCAATATTTGCATCATTGCTCTCATGTGGTCTGGTAAAACGGACTGATATACGGGAACCTGTGTCTCTTCTACTGTTCGACTGTTAGTGTCGTGTGTCATACTTGTGGCATGTATTTCAATTCGCGCGGATGTACACGGCTTTTCCACAGTGCTATTGTCTAACTGAAAATTACGAGTATCTTGAGATCCTGACATCATTATTGTTTCCGCGCTCTCCGCAACTGAATTTACACCTGCATCACCTTGTCCTGCCATTTTACTCATTTATTTATTTATTAAATGCTGAATTCTTTAGGCACTTTTCACTCAGAATTTTAGCTCGGTCTTAAAAGATGTTACGCATATTTTTTTTTTAATTTTACCAAAAGAACACTTTTTCAATTTAACATTACCCCAAACCATTTAACTCCACCCAATAATCAAATGATTCAACGCTTTCTTTTTAAACTCCTCTAACAAACTGATTTCAGGACCACCCCTCAAATCAAAGAATGGCAACGCCGTTATACCACCATGAGGAAATCACAGAGAAACATGAAAACACATGTAACACAATATGACATATGGATACAGAAAAAAATCATTTAGATAAGCATATCAAATTAAAATCATAATATCAAACATGGACAAATAATATTTCGTTCTGCTCCTCTGAAAATTAAATTAGTAAGTAGCATTCATTTGAACATAAAAACACAACGCATCGCTGCATCTCGTTCAGACTCATCAGGCTGCAAATTGAACATTATTGATAAAATACACTTACAAATTAGAAAGAGAAAAAAAAATAATTATTCACTGAATTGTTTTTGGATCAAATTTCTATAAGCTCCAACGTTGGGCGTCATATGTGACGGTCCGACCGTCTCTGTGCTTAAATAGCAATGATAAGTATGGAAATTTAATATTTTAATTTTAGATCAATTATTTTTAAATTGATATTTCATAAGCATCTCAATATTCCGGGGAATGGGTCAAATTTGCTCTGAACAAAAGATTCACAAACATAACTAGACATTTATTTTCACATATGAAACTTGATGAATTTAATTATAAAAAAATTAACATTCACCTTCTTTTTTATAATTATCAAAAATAACAACATTTGATAACATGGGCGCCACCCTACATGAGACTTATGTTTACACGCTGTTGACTCAAGACAAATTGTCCGACTAGCTCATTATAAACAATTTTACTGGACATGAGAACTTCTTACTTTGTGAATCGCTTCACCCAGGAACGTTTACGGGAGTCTTGATTCCTAAACAATTCAGTGGTAATGTTATATTCACCTTCTCAATTGCATGATGTTGTGTAGACGCACTAAACCAGCATCCGGTCCAACCGCGGCGCCAAGCAACCATAAACTTAGTTAAACTTTAAGTTTAACCCCTGCACTATTTCCCGCTGAACAACCACACTTATACTCATAACTTTACACAGCTTCTTGGTCTGCATCCACAGAGAGGTGGCACATAGGTGTTGCTTGGGCAGGCACCTGTGCCCCAGTGTCGTCCTTCTCCGGCAACCGACGCACCCTTTGTTCCTTTTGGCGGGCGAAATTCCATCTGCCAATCAGGAGTTCAGCCACTTGCCAACCCCCACCGTTCGCCATGAAAAGAGAGAATACATCTTTCCGTCAATAGGTGGCATACCCTGTCTCTCCAACCAACCTTTCCATTCACACTTTGGTCCTATTAATATGATAAAATGTGGAGTGACACTCTGTTCACTACAATATTAGTGTTCTGTATGAAGACGCAGTGTCCAATCTCGGGTGAAGATGACCCGCGTTGCAGGGAGAAGCCATGCTGGACAGGATGCGATTTTATCCACTTGCGCAGTCGCCCCTGCCTGTCGGCGTAATTGGGATGCCGACGGGGATTTGGATGTCGCTAGACGCGCGTGTGGGCCCGTAAGAGGACACCGCAAAGGCGAGGCAGTGCTGCAGGCAGGGTGGCCCCGTCCAGCAACAGCCGCGCCTGCCGTATGGCGCGCAGAGGCGATCGCACGCCTTCCTGTCTCAACACCTGCGGCCAAACACTGCACAACTCACGCTTCGTCGCGCAACAAACTATAACACCCAGTTATCGTAAGCAACTACTGTGATACGTATAAATATGTACAACGACAAGAACGTTGGTTGCATTCACATATCGACGTCCAGTTGTCGCAGCCATCCGAAGATGAAAATTGTAGCACTGACAACAAATTGGGATGGTCCATCGTACTTCCTTAGAGAGCATTTCTTCATTAAGTGCTCCACAGTCTGGGGAGGAGATCTGTAGTCTCAGACGGAGAAACCCGAAGTCCCTACTTGTACATAGCATGGCGTTGCCTTTGGCGTGACTTGTTCTTAGGGGGCATCCATAAATTACGTGAGGTGTTTTTCCGGATTTCCGGACCCTTCCTTTCCCCTCTGGTGAGACTTCGTGAGATCTGGTCCGAACCCCCCCCCCTTCTGGTGAGATCTGGTCCTATGAGACCCCCCCCCCCCCTCTAGAGATCGCCCTCGCATGTTTTTGAGACTTGTTTTTTTTAGCTCTACAGTCAAACAAAATTTTCCAAAACCTCACTTGAGATTTTCGTTGTCACCCCTCCCCTCTCCCTTGGTGAGATTTCGCCAGACCTCCCCCCCCCCCTATTTCACCTCACGTAATTTATGGACGCCCCCTTAGGTGGTTGAGTTTAGTCCTGATCTCTCTTCAGATGGAATCTTGGAAGTCAAGTTGTAAAATTTTTAATGCCTTGGTGTTTCTCAGACCATGAGTTCCAGCTTTGTTGACATTTTTCCTTGACATTAAAGTCAGATGTGTCATGCTATACTGGATTTCTGGATTTAAGACGAGTTGAGGGTATTAAGGAATTCGTGGAATGGGAGATCCTGTGGATGGTCAGGATGATGCAACTTCCTCCACTTAAATGCCGTTTTCTTCTTGACATCTTATCTCTGAAGGTGGTATATTACTGATGATACATAACCAGGGAACTGACGTCGATTCTCTTTTTACAAAAATTTATACTTCCAAATAATGGAGGCTTTCCCGGTGTATCAATTGCATAAAAAGTTCAAGGATATCTTCCCTGGGAAGGGCGTCAATGTTTTGCGATATTTCGAAGCCACTCTCAGAGTTCATCTTTCGGCGAATTTGATACATTATTTATTTTATGGGGTTTTACAGGCTTTTTTCTTCTTTTTCTATTCAAACTTTGAGTTGATGGGTTCATTTTAGGGAAATTTAAAGTGGGCTTGTTTTCCCATGAGTTTTCCAGTCATTGAAGCATATTTATGTGTTTTTCGTGGATGACTTAATGTATGTAGTGTGTACTTTCCGTTGTAGATCAATGAAAAATAGAGGAAGAAAGAAAAGGTGAAACCAAGTGTCGCCCCATTTAGGCCTACGCTTATGAAGGACAACAAGGGAGCCTCCAGGCTTAATGCACCCATTTAACAGACGAATCACCATCAACAGTGTCGAATGCCATCACTCCAGACGCACTGTGGAGAGTTTAGGGATTTAACACAGGACAATCTACTGATTAGGGAGCGTGCATAAACCACGTAGCTCCATTCTGGCCTCCTGTGAACCCCCCCTCCCCCTCTCCTTCACGTAGCACGTAGTTTTTTTCCCTTTTGATTCCAGAAGACATTTTGCTCTGTTTTCTCTTGTTAGACGATATTGTAAATTAGATAAGAAGATAAGGGAGCGTGCACAAACTACGTGGCTCTGTCCAGGGGGAGGGAGGAGGGGTTTGTTGGAAGGCTACGCTAGGCTACGTAGGGGGAGGGGGGTTCCGAGCCAGGCCACGTACCTTTCCTTTCATAACAGTTTTCACAGTTTAAATAAGGAAGAGAACTCACAACAGCATGTGAATATTTATTTCCCTCAGTTAATTATCTCCGTTTGTAATTTACAATATTCTGACATGAGAAAACAGTACAAAATGTCTTCTGGAATCAAAAGGTAAAAAAGCTACGTGCTACGTGGGGGGGAGGGGGGGTAGGGGGGAGGCAAAAGCCACGTAGGGCTACATGGGGGGGGAGGGGGGCTCACAGGAGGCCAAAATGGAGCTACGTGGTTTATGCACGCTCCCTAATTAACTGAGGGAAATAAATATTCACATGCTTTTGTGAGTTCTGTTCCTCATTTTAACTGTGAAAAATGTTTTTTTTTTTTTTACTGCTTTACGTCTCTCAACAGCGAGGTCTTTAGAGACGGGAAAGGATGGGGGCAAGGAATAGGAAGGAATTCGGCCATGGCCTTTTTAAGGAACATCCCGGCATTTGCCTGGAGTGATTTGGGAAACCATGGAAAACCCAAATCTGGATGCCCGGACGGGGATTCGAACCGCCGTCCCCCCGAATGCGAGGCCAGAACGCCATCCGTTACACCACCACGCTCGGTGTGAAAAATTTTATGATAGGAAAGCTACGTGGCCTGGCTCGGAACCCCCCCCTCCCCCCACGCAGCCAGCGTAGGCTTCCAGCCAACCCCTCCCCCCCTGGACCGAGCCACGTAGTTTGTGCACGCTCCCTTATGCATCGTGTACCACCACCTCTCCTACCCTGCCAGCCAAGATATATTTGAAAAGCAAAATTGTTTATGGCGCTGTTAATGATCTACAGTAAAAGAATTGACATTTTTTTGTATAATATGAATCTTTCTGTGTGTTTCGATGAACGGGATTCACGAAAAAACTGCTCGTTGGATTTTGATGGAGGTTTGAATAATATTCAGACCCCTCGTCTGTTAGTAAAATATGATATGTTTAAGGTTGATGTCCAGTAGGAGAGCTGAGAAATTTAAGATAAAATTATCCCGAATCCCATACTATGTTGCTTTGTACTGTTATGCCCAAATACTTGAAGAAATAATACATATCAAGAGTTACACAGCTTATTTTTGTACTGGAGCACAAGAGTATACATTTGGTAGAACTCTTTGATTGAATGTAGATAGATGTACCGTCAGCAATATTAGAATGGTTTTGAAATTGTTTCCAAGGTCGTTTGTAAAGAATGAGAAGAGAAGTGGTTCTTTTAAAATTGTGTGCTGAACGCAATATCCAACATCTGGATTAATAAGTTCTTAGCCTTCAACCACGACATACTGCAACCCGTAACCATTCACTGTTAGTTCGTACGCTTTAATCTTCACTAAGAGGTGATTAAGTGGTAGAGGTGTGGGAGAAGTATAGAAAACCAAATAATTCCATATACGTTCGACCTTTTATCAGTTGCAATAACAAAAACAGAGAAAGTGAGAAATGGGAGAGTAGCGTAGAATGCGAGGAACAGAACAGGATAGGAAAATCATGGTTTGATCTGGTTTAGCTATGTGAGACATACAGGCATCACGGAAGGTATTAAACTCTGAGTAGACACGAAAGAAATTAGAGCCAGAGTATTGAAAAAAAAAAAGAATCAAATAAAGTAGTGGAAGAAAGTTAATGGATGGATAGGATTTCTGCCGTACTGGTCTGGCCTGGTATTCGAGAGGAAACTGGTTCGAATCCCCTTTCGGCCATTTAGATTTTGACTTTCCTTGGTTTCCCTAAATCACTCTAGGTGAATGGCGGGATGGTTTCTTGAATAGGCCGTGGCCAAATTCCTATCCGGTACATGTCCTCAATCCTCTCCTTGGTTTATTTATCTCGAGAATGATTTGAAGAGGCTTGAAAGTAGATACGAACCTGCCAAAGAAATTTAATGTTATCTCTGTATGGAAGTAGAGACTAATCGGCTTTATTGGTTCCGAAAACATTGTAAGCATTTTGTATGTATGCTGTAATAGAAAATGGTATTAAATATAGAGCAGTATCCAGTTACAATCTTATTCATAACTACTGGGCTGTATTTCAGTATACGAAAAACCTAAAAGATTGTCTTTTCTGAAATCAAACTCGACTTCCAGTCACTATCAGGGAGAACGCATATTTTTTCTTGAGTTACTTCCACTTGCAGGTTTCAACAGCTGCAATGTGTTGGTATTGTTCAAGGCACATACAGTATTTCAGTGCAACTTAAGAGAAGCCTACATCCTGCTAATTTCTTTCCCGTTCCTGCTAGCTAAAGTCGACATGTTGTTTCTGAGAAATTAACTTTTCCCTTACACTCCGACATTCGTTATCGGATTTCTTCCTTAGACGCTTCACTCACTGGCGTTTCTTGGAAACTCTGATACGTCTGAGGGATTCACGCTCTTGGATGTCTTCACGGGTGACCCCGCTTCTTCCAGATCACTTTCCACTTCAATGAAACATTCCTCCCTGGATTTCTTATCCAGAAAGTTGGTAAAGATTCGATAATGTTGCTGAGCACATTCGTCTCAAGTGATCACAAAATGCAATCCGTCTTTTCCGAGCCTTGTTTTATGAGTTTTTCCCGTGTTTATGTACTGTTCGTAGCTGTTGTGTCTTCTGAACAGTTTTCTTTGGTCTGTCCAAAGATTTTTTTCACGATATTTGTTTCTTTGACTTACTGAATCAGTACTTTCCCACGTGCCGCTAAGTATAAAGCCCCAGGCTGGATGACGATACCAATTCTGGTGGGTGAGCGGTAAGTCTGGGACCTTGAATTAACCCGGTAACAATTTATTCACATCTTTGCCTCAGAAATTTTAGATTCTTGCCCGCGCATCGACAACTACTGAAAAAGTCATCCGTCTTTGTATCGTGAGCTTGTAGGCCCCTTTCAGGCTCCACCATGAAACGTAATGCTTCTTGCTGTTGCAGAATTACTATTTTAGCTGAAGCCACAATACGCAAAAACCTTTTTGTTTTCTTTATTTCAAAATAGGGCTGTTGATAAAATATGGATACTATTTTTTGAAAATATCGATATTTATGAGTGATATTTTTAGGACGATATATCGATACTGAAATATGAATATCAGAGAAGATATTTTTTTAAAAAAAATTGTCGTTTTCCATTTTCCTCGTAGAAGATATAAAGTTATTATTGGTGGAAAAGAAGACGATTACCTGTGTTGTACATGCAGTAATTTAATTCATAGATAGAATTTTAAGAAAGGATGAAAATTAATAAAATCTAGATGATCAAATAAAATTTATAGGACCATATTTGAACACACAGTTAGTGCTTCTGATTAATTTCTTCTACCTAAATAAATACCTCTACTGTTGCTTTATCAACCTTACAAATTCACTAAAGCCAATATTTCCCTGGGATCTCTTTCTGGTTTCATAAGTCTTAGAGTAAATCGTATACATAATGATTTTCATTTTAGTAAAAACGTATAATGCTTAAGTTACAATTTTCTTTTTTTAAAAAAATCCCTAATGCCATGAAAAAGTATTCTGTTTCAGAAATTGAAGAATTGATTCAGAAAAATATTTAACAACGTTTTATAAGTAAAAAGTCATAAGGCTTGGTCGTATTTTTACACAATTTGTTTTTGTAACAGTGTTTCCATAAAATAGTTCGATATATCGAAACTTTCTTCGATATATCAAACCCGATATTGATACTTCTTAAAATATCGATACATCGAAAATACGATAACTTTTAAATTATCAACTGCCCTATTTCAAAACCATTATTCTTAGCATCTTCGTCCTATCGCAGTATCCACCAATAACAGTACGTTATCAGGCGCTTCAAATTTACTTTGTCCATAAATGATTATTATTTCCGTTACTTCACATAGTGACTGCGAGCGGATTACTCCCCATGATAGATTTCTTCAGAAAATATTTAACTGCGGTGGATATCCCTACACTTCCTTACTGATGGATACTATTTAGTGTGGTGACGATGATAGTGCGTTTCTTCAGTGCGCCTTCAGCGCAGAGTTCTGTTTGTATTGTGGATGAAAGATGAAAGAAGGGATAGGATGAAACTCGTTGCAGGTCTACTCTTCCGAAAGATCATCAGCAGCCAGCTGAGCCAACGGGACCAGGGTTGCCAACTCTAAATAAATTTTTATGCTAAATCTATGATGAGAAAATGCCAAAAAAATGCTAAAATTTTCAAAAAAATGCTGAAAAAAATGCCAACTCAATTAAAGGGTACATTAACATGCCCATCAGAAAATCCCTGCCCAAAATAAACCCTGTCATGAGTAGGTCTACCATTAACATCACTACTATTCATCACTGCTTCTAGCACAATGAAACCCTACCCAAAACTAATCACACCAGTAAATAATTCTACTAAATGTCATTACCATCTATCAACATCCCTACCAATTATGAACTCTAGCACATAAAAACTCTACCATAAACATCTCTGACAAGGGAACCTCTGCCAAACATAACATTTGCTATAAATACGTGTACCAGTTTTAAACTCTACCAATCACAAGCCTACCATGAACATATCAATAAAATCGTGAACCTTACAAAATAACGACACTACCAGATTAATTTACTACAGTAATTCTATAGTCCCAAACATTTTTACCAAAGAAAACCTATCTTGAGGGAACTTCACCGTTTACTAACACCAAAAAAAAAAAAAATAGCTCTACCAGAATTCAACCCTACCAGGAAGACCTAACTTGTTCATGTATCATGCAATGAAAAGAGCAGAAACTGTTGCTGTGATTAAACATATTGAGGTGTGTGAATTTATCTTGAATCTGAAACAAAACTTCAATATATTTCTAGTCAAAAACAATAATCAACAATACGTGTTTAATGTCTTATAAGACCATTGAACTCTTGTCACTAATCCAGCATCACCACCACACATGAATTAGTTGTAACAAACAAAATGAACAAATACGAGTACAATGTGCATGTATATTTAGACTTCCGGCACTGAAGTACCGGGATTCCTCTATCCAATGACAGTGAACGACACAGTATATACAATAAGTATGACATTCAGACACTAGATGGCAGGTCAATGCTGTTAAAGCAAAAAGCAGTGCAAACTAAAACTTTCCTGATAACGCAGTTTTATTTTTAACAAAGAACAGAAAATCATGCAGTATCCGGAAAAAATGCTAAAAAATATGCTATATGCTAAATTGAATTTTTTCATGCTAAATCACTTGAAAATATGCTAAATTTAGCCATAAAAATGCTAAATTGGCAACTCTGAACGGGACGTGCAATTTCTCGGCCACACAACTTGCACACGACTTGTTTTTAGACTACCTTTGAATGACACACGAGCTTCTAAATGTGCCCTAAACTGAAACCTACAACAGCAGCAAGTTGTATTGCATGTTTATGTGAAAAGAAATTTTTTATCTTACTTATTTCAGGAGATCGGTGTCTGTATTTACAGTACAAAAGTGTATCCCACTTTTCTGTCAGAATCATTTCAGTTATACAAAAATCCAACATGAATTGCCACAAAAGGTGTAAAAGGTTTGTGTCTCCCTTCTTATTACCGAGCGCGGTGAGTGGTAACGCTCGGCCGTGGCAGATTCGGATCCCTATCCGACCATCCAGATTTCGGTTTTCCATAGTTTCACTAAATCACGCCAGGGGAATGCCGGGACGTTCCCTTTAAAATGCCATGGCCGAATTTCTTCCTGCTCCTTGTTCGCAACCCTCACCCGCGTCTAATGGCCTAAACGACGACGAAGCGCAAAGTCATAAACGAAAGAATAAAATACTCATTTAGCAAACTTTATTTATGGCACAAAAAACTAATTTCAAGAACAGATTCTACAAATGTAACAGTCTATGGTTTAAAATTATGCTGTTTGGTGATATAGTAAAGAAATTTTTGTGTTTTAATCAAATTATTTATTATTACCAATGTCAACAGTTTTACGCCAGTAAAAATTTACACTCCATATTCCCTAAATACGGAAAGTGATCAATAAAACTTGAATTTTTATCTTCTGGTAAGTAACGAGAAACTAAAATTGGGCTGGAGAGTAATTTCAAACATAAGTAGTGCTCGTTGCCATGACTGACTATCGGAACAGTTCAAATGAAATGTAATGGAAAAAATCCTAATATTTTCTTGTTGATCTACATTTAAAAAAAATAACGGTACAAAAGTTAAGCACTTTAAAGAAGTTAAAGATATAGATTAATACAGAATTTGAGTAAACTAAGATATGGTCAGAAATTTATTTGATAATTACTTTTGTTCCGTTGATGATCCTTAGTGAGGAAGAACCTATGGGTTGTGTAACATGCCATGGATATACATATTTATAAGATGAGCAATAGTCGAAAACTGAATTTTGCAAAAGTCACATTACAAACCATTAATTCTTTTCTACAAATTCTTGGATGGCATAGAAGGAGTTGCCAATAAGACAATCTCTCACGTCTCGTTTAAATAGACCTCATTATTAACTACAAAATGTTTTAGTCTTTAAGGAAATTTATTGCAGAGATTTGAAATTTCTTCAACATATTTTTGTTTATTGTATTGAAATTGTGTTCTGTCAATTTGATGAAAACAAGTTAAAACATTCTAAGACAAAGGTCATGAGATAATTTGTATACTATAATAATAATTCCTTGTGGTCGTAAAGACCTGAACACAGGTTTATAGTGGCTGCGCTTTCCGCCCCTGTCTTAGCCGCCTTAACCTAACCCGGTAGTCCTACCGAGCATAGAGGACCTATAGCTTAACGTGTAATCCGAACCCTGGAAGCGTTCTGGCGTACTTCACATTAGACAGCAAGCTGTGGCAGAGGTGAATGTCGGGTTAAGAGCCAACGAAAATCTCCACCGATACAGGGATTCGAACTGGGGACCTTCTGATCGCCAGTCAGACACCTTAACCATCGAGCCACCAGATCGCTCATATGTATACTGAGAAGTCACTGTAAGAATATTGTGCTTTCAAAATTGTCTGCAAGAAGTCCTTAATTTTATACTACAAAGCATTCTAATAGCTCTTTTCTGCATTACGAAAACTTTTTTATTTTGTGAAGAGAATCCCCTAAAATTGTTGCCCATAGCTTTACTAAATGCTTTAGAGTGCCGTCATTTGATAGTAATGCTAACCATTGTGCTCCGAATATCGTCTGTGTCCATTCTTCCACTTGTGGAGCGTCCATAAACTACGTGCATCCAATTTAGCTTCATTTGAACCTCCCCTTTCTTTCCCCCATGTAACCTCAGGTGGCTTTTGCCTTGAATCTCCCCCCAACACGTATAGAACGTAGTTTTTTTCCTGTTTACTCCGAAAGACATTTGTGCTTTTTTTGTTAGCAGACTTTCATTAAAATTATTGCGTGTATAATGATAGTTGTCTTATATACTTTTCTATAATTGTAAATATTGTGGATGAAATGATGACATTAGCCATTCCTGCAAATGATCAACTATTGGCAAAACCTCTTTCTCAGATACAGTCAGTGCAACGCTAAAGCTGTCCCTGTTGATATTATAGGGGTACATCCATTAATTACGTGAGGTGAAATAGGGGGGAGGGGTCCGGCGAAATCTCACCAGATCTCACCAGCGGGGAGGGGGTGGGAGGTCTACGGAAATCTCACGTGAGATTTTCAAAAAATGTGGGGACAGTAGAGCCAAAAAAAAAAAGTCTTCAATTTGCGCGAAAGTCGATTTTAAGAGGCTATTTCGTCAAAAAAGTTAGGGCCCAGATCTCACCAGAGGGGTGGGGGTCCGGCCAGATCTCACGAAATCTCACCAGGGGGGAGGGGGGGTCCAGAAATCCGGAAAATCACCTCACGTAATTTTTGGATGCCCCCTAGTTTTTGCATTACACTGGTGACGTATATAAAGACTCGTACTGGCTGTGCTAATCAGCCTTAAATTATTACTGACTCTATGTTAGCACAATCACCACTGGAATTACCAGATATTAGCTATTTAAAGTCTCTCAAATAAAGTTCGTCTGGCTCACTGAATGCACACAGACCGAGTACTAAGGTTATCTTGAACCACGACTGCACAAATCACACAGTCTTTCATTTATACAGTTTTATTCTATTCAAGTATACAAAACAGATACAATACGCCACAGTTGACCAGACTTCGTAATCTTGAAGACTGGGTGGTTCGTGTTAGGTAATGGGTACAGACGTTTGCTGCCGCTAATATAGTCGCAAATATTACTACACTGGATTATACTGTCCACAGTTCTTCACTATCCCCGCGCGACACTTAAAACACAGTAGACATCGCCACAAAAGGTATTGGCACACGATCTGAAGCTGTTTATACCAACGTACCGTTACTACAGCTGCCGTTTTCACTGTCACTTCGCGTCCCTCACCATCTCTTAAGATCTTCCTCCCAAAGATAAGAATCGATATATTGCACACTTGATAGTATCGTTACATCAGGGATCCTTTTATTCTCGAGATTACTAAAATCATTCTCCTCATCTGATTCATCGTTGTTTATTAATTGATAAAATAGAACAACCTATACCTGCCGCGTAAAAAAAAAAAAAAAAAAAAAAAAAAAAAAAAAAAAAAAAACTTAGAAGAGCTGCAAATTTCTTTTCTCATCCTACAGTTCTCTCACTTATCTTTCTGCATTGTCAGGGAATGATTCTTTGTCCTGCTTAAAACATTTACAATCTCACTGACGGCGTTTTGGATCTTGATGAGTCGCTGGAAAAAACATTACACTTGCATACATTATACTTTTAACTTGAAGTAGTACTTCAGCGAGCAGTATAACTAAAAACGCATTGAAGTTTACTTGACAGAACAAAATTAGAATTATTTTAACAACGAGTGGATGATCCTAATCAAAGCAGCTTGTTTCCCCCAAAACAAAACGAAATGTAACTAGCTTTGTACGCAAATTTGGGTCTAGGTACTGCGTGTCTGATGTTTTCCGTCGCGTTATGCGCCGGCCCCTTGCGACTATAACACTGTAAAATGACTGAAGTCAAGCGCGTGTGCAGTACTGCATATAGGGTATCTAAAACACGGACATAAGTATTAACAATTATATACTTTTCATACGTCATTATAAATATTCACTTATAAAATTTATGAGATAAGATAATTAAATAGTTAATTAGCTTAATATCCCCTAAAACATATACGAGAAGTTTAAATCTTCTATTAACTTTGATTTAAACTTCTAAATATATTTGACTAAAAATTAGAAAAAATTAGTATTTTAAAACCAACAAAAAAACATAAATAATTTAAAGATAAAGGCAAAAAACTCATTCAAGCTAAAAATATTAATTTATCATAACGAAATCGTCGGAGAGGCCTATATTACGGATATATATATACACTTGAATAGTAGGAACAATAATTATATTTATAGTAATAGCAACGACATTTTTAGGACCATGAGGTCAAATATTATTTTGAGGAGCAACAGTAATTACCAACTTATTATCAGCAATTCCTTATACTGGAACATATTTGGTTCAATGAATTTGAGATGGATTTGCAGTTGATAATCCAACATTAAATCGATTCTTTACCATTCATTTCGTATTACCATTTATTATTGCTGCAATAGTTGTAATTCATTTATTTTATTTACATATAACAGGATCAGGTAACCCATTAGGATTAAACAGAGATAATGATAATATCCCATTTCATCCATACTTTACATTCAATCAGGGCCGGTGTTAGGGGGGGGGGGGGGGTAAGCGGGTCAAATATACCCGGGCCCGCCAGCTGAAGGGGGGCCCGATCACCCGCTGCAGGGGCCCCCGGCTTCGAATCCAAGAATCCGCCTATTGTTGCCCGGCTAGTTTGTATAGCTAAAGAAAGGTCGCCCATTTTACCACGGGCCCGAAATTCTTAGCGCCAGGCCTGCATTCAATTAAATGACGGAAGTAAATATCCACTTGCTCCGTATTATGTATTCTGTTTTAACTGTGAGAAATAATATGAATGAAAAGTAGTGTAGATTTGGTTGGACACATTCTCCAATGTGTCCCAGTGTAACCTCCTGCCCCCTTGACGGAGCCACGTAGTTTGTGGACGCTCCCTTGTTGACTATGAGAGCCGTGAATCAGCTGGTAACCTCCGCCTGCAGCCGGGTTAGCGACCCCTACAGCAGCAGCAGGTGTCTGCCACCTATCTTAATTTTTTTACTCCGCCGGCTGAGTCGCGTGCTCTACATCAGACACGTGTCCCAACAGGTTCCAGCCTCCAGCTCCAGAACTTGAGACGGCCCACTCCAGGCCCAGTCATCTCACGATCCGCGGGAGTTTCCGTCCCGCCTGGTCTCGTCCACACTTTGATAACATTAATTATTTAATGTGCTGCCTGCTCTCAGTTACTACGGTAGTCCGAAAAGTTCTCGGCCTTCGGTGAATGACGCCGAGCGGAATAGTACATGTAGCAATTATCAGCAAATTGATACAATGATATAGAAGAAGTACACCATCTGTGTGAAAACATTCCCCTCTCATTCGGAAGGACGGCGGTTCGAATCCCCGTCCGGGCATCCAGATTTGGGTTCTACATGGTTTCCCCAAATCACTCCAGGCGAATGCTGGGATGCTTCCTTCAAAACGCCATGGCCGAATTCATTTCCGTTCCTTGTCCCCATTCCCATACCACCTCTAACGACCAAGACGTATGCGAAGCGTAAAGCCATAAGTAAAAAAAATATAGAAATCCTTTCGTTTTTCTTCCAGTAGCAAAGCATAAACATTTGTAATGAAGTATCTTTGTAAATTTTACCGTAAAATAAATTCCAACAATTTTCTTAAGATTTTTGTACTGTTAATTGTAATGGAGCGCATACTCCAGTTGCAATTTCCAAATATTTACTCCTTAATATATATATATAGGTATTTCCGTATTGCTAAATTTTTTCTATACATACCTGTAGGGGTTATCAATTTCACTGTAAAATATCTGCTGCACCCTGTATTTTTTATACTTTGTAAATTTTCATTTCTATTAAATAACTCTATTGTGCAAATGCTATAAACTAAAAAAAAAACGCTGAAAGAAATATTGTATGTAACCTGCGTTGATTTCGTGGTGCCAAGTGTCAAATAACTATTTTTTAAAATGTTTCTGTTCCATGTGAAGATAGAACCAATATAATCTGTGCACCGTGTATTGTTGAGACTGAAATCGTGGTTCGTAAGTGCTCCTAGGAACATCCAGTTACTATGGTCGTTGGTATTCAGGGGGGCGAAGGAATACACGTGATAAAGTATACTGGAATCTTGGAAATACAATGGTTAATGGTTCAAATCCAGGGCGTGGAGGACCTGTTGCTCTGATTACGAATTTGAAAGTTTTCGTAGCACACAAAATAGGTATTAAAAAGTTGTGCAGGACAAAATCAAAAACTGTTAGCTGATAATTCTTTTTTAAGAAACTCCACATTCTTACTATGAGCTTTCAGTGTATATGTTCTCCGGCATAGTTGTTGTTGTTGGTGGGTTTTTTTTCCCAGAAAATGTTCATTTGTTTACATAGATTTTCCAAGTCTACGATTTCAATGCAACAGATAACAACAACTTGCACAAAAATAAAAATCACAAAGAGATGTCAATTATTCAGGACACATCTGTTTAGTATACTTCCTGACGATATAAACCAACTTGTAGATAATAAATATATATTTTTAGAAAAACTTACATGTTATCTTTTTTCCACTCCAGCACACGTACGGTTTGGTATGAAACTGTTAACTGCATCTGATACGACTTTTATTAAATGTAATTTTAAATTTAATTGTTTTTATTTTTTTAATGACATATATAGCCCGTTCAGTTAACAGAGGCGACTCAATGTCAGTCTGCTCTATCCCCACTCCACTGCCCTTACCCTTACATGCGAAGGCGAAATTTGACACGCGCTTACATGGACGCGGCGATCAGGTAGGACAGATAGGAGGTGGGGGGGGGATGGTGAGGTGAGCAACGGGATGAGGAGAATGTGGCCTTGAGCCGCCAGATGAGATGAACAGGGTATAACAGTATCAACTATGATTATTCTACGTCATGTATGTGCTTTCCAAAGAGCTGTAATCTCGGTCCTGGAGTTCTGAAGACGCTGGTTCGAATCCCCGTCTGTCCATCAAATTTTCGATTTTCCACCGTTTTCCGAAATCACTCAAGTCAAAGGTAGGGATGGTTCCTTCGAAAAGCCATTATCGAATTCCTTCTCGTTCCTTGACTCCCGTCATCTCCCAGCTCGACGTCTACGAGAAGTAAAACCCGAAGCAAAAATAAAAAATTAATCTCATATGCCACAAAAAGAAGAGAAAGAACAATTAAGACTAATTTAGAACTCGTTTGTTTTATAAACATAACTGTCTTTGCCCGGCATGCGTTACAATGTCTATTTTTATTTCTTATGAGTGGGTACGCATATAGAAAAAAAAAAAAAAAACCACATCTACACGAACCAAATAACTGAAAGCATTTAAAGAAAGGTGATGGGTGGGAGGGGGTGGGTTTTTGTAAAAAATAAAATAAAATAAGTTGGTGGAAATGGGGAGAGGGGTTGGGTTTTCCCAAACCAAATGTATATATTATTTTTCTGTTTGTTTTAAATACGTGTGCAAAGTCCCATCGCAATCGGATAAAAAATGTGGTTTCGTATGAAATTATGGATTTTAAAGGGGGAGAGGGGTTGATTTTGTTGTTGTTGTTGTCAGAAACCTTCGAACGAGTGCACAAAATAACTCACCAAAGTATCATCGTAATCGGATGAATGGACGCATAGAAGACGAACATACAAACAAACATTCATTTTTATATATGAGACTAACTGATACCCGCGACTTCGTACGCGTGGGTGAAAAATAACGTTGTCAGAACTGAATATAGAATCTGAAAAACTGATCACCTAGTCGTGCTCATACGATCAAAAAAAAAATTTAAAAATCTTTGTTTCCTTCGGGATTCGAACAGGAGACCTCAGAACAAACATTAGAAACCAAACGCATTACCCATTGCGCTACCAGCACGTTATAGAATAAGGCAGTACAGAGTATTAGACATCTAAGCGTCAGTCTATCGCCGTTTTGGTAATTTTTCAAAATTACGTGACAGTATGTATTATTTATGCGGACAAAGTATTCTATGTCCATCCTAATGCTAAGTAGCATCTGCATGTCAAATTTCATCATGATAGAATTAGCCGTTTAGCCGAAGAAACATAGCAAATAGACAGAGATACTTTCGCGTTTATAATATTAGTATATATTAGTGCAAATAAAATACACACTGACCCCTGAGGGGTCAATATAACGTAAAAAAATGTGCACCTACAGAATTGATAGACCACCTACGATTTGCCACGCGTTGCACCCCTATATTTGTGGTATCTACAGTTTAACAGGCAACCAAACAACCGACGGTGCAGGTGTGATTCATACGATAAATAACAATTTTTAAAAACCATTGCTTTCGCCGAAATTTGGAGCGGAGACCGAGATCCGAACATCAGTAAGCAAGTGCTTTAACCACTGATCTAACAGACCGCTGTATGGAAAGGTAGTACAGAGACCTACACATCCTACGTGTCTGTCTATCGACTTACAATCATTTTTCAAAATTATGACAACATGTATTATTTATACAGAAAAAAGTGTGCTATGTCCATCCTAATGCCAAATAGCATCTCCTCGTCAAATATCATTACGATCGGATTATCTGTTTACCCCAAGAAACGTAACAAACAGACAGATAGACAGAGTTACTTTCGTATTTGTAATATTAGTATAGATTAGTGCAGATGAGACAGAAACACAATGACTGCGAGAGAAAGAACGGCTGAGTGATCAATATAGCTTCAAAAAGTGTACACATACACCATTGTTAGACCACTTACGATTTTCCAAGCATTGCACCCCCAAATTTGTTGTATCTATTGTATAGCGTGGAATCCGAAAAACTGACCGTCCAGGCGTGGCTCATACGATCAAAAACAATTGTTAAAATCTTTGCTTCCATCGGGATTTGAACAGGAGCCCTCAGACCAAAGATTTAAAAAAAAAGAAGAGCAAGGGCGTTAATCACTGCGTTACGAGCCCCTTACAGAGTCAGGTACTACAGAGTGTTAGACATCATAAGCGTTAGTCTATCGCTGTTTCGGTAATTTTTCAAAATTACTTGACAGTATGTACTTTTTATGCAGAAAAAGTATCCTGTGTCCATCCTAATGCCAAATCACATCTGCTTGTCAAATTTTCTCATGATAGGATTTTCCATTTAGCCCAAGAAACGTAACAAACAGACAGAGATACAGAGTTATATTCGCATTTATAATATTAGTATAGATTAACGCCAATTAATTTTTTTTTTAATACCAGGACACGTATAAAAATTGACCTCCTTAAAATGTTGCCATTTATGAAGGAATACGTAAAGGAGGTACTGGACGTTCAACGAGCAGATGGCTACATCAAGCGAAGGACTGGATCCGCCAACGAGGAGGATGAAGTGAGATAATCGAGATTTCCCGCAAAGCCGTCGACATCTGGAATGCATTCCTTGTTATCTGTTTGAGGCTGCTGGTGAAATAAGAGGAATGAGAGAGTCGTGACAACCGCAGATAAGGAAGACCAATTCTCTGGGGGATTCGTGGTGCTGGACCACAGGCGTTCGCTGAGATAAACGGCGTCATCTCGGGTGACAATAACAACAGTTCCTAGCAGACCAGCTGCTCGGACTTGGTACTAAGGGGAACTCACTTTAGGATATTTAAACTGGACTTGCTAATCTAACAGAGATACTTCGGGAATTAGCATAACATGACAAATTACGTAACGAAAGCAAAAAAAAAAAAAAAAAAAAAAAAAATCAAAGACAGTAACATTACGGGACATCCATTAATTACGTGAGGTGAAATAGGGGGGGTCCGCCGCGAAATCTGACCAGATCTCACCAGGGGGGAGGGGGGAGGGATCCGGCAAAATCTCACCAGGGGGGAGGGGGGTCCAGAAATCCGGAAAAACACCTCACGTAATTTGTGGATGCCCCCTTAGTAGTTAAATATTAACAAAAATGAACCTTAACGACATTTTCAAATTGTTCTCATATCAACTATTTTAAAATTTAAACGTGATTTGCTTAGAGGCTATTAGCAGATTTTATTTTTTAATTTAACGTCGTTTATTTTGGGAATTTAAATTTTTGTTTAAATTCCATAAAAAAAATTTCAAATTTTTCTAAAGTTTGGACAAAACATTTCTTTTTAGTTCTTGCAGAGATTATTACTATTTAGCATTATATGACAGCGAAAAATCTTATTATTGTGTGGTTGAGAAACAGTGCTGTTTAAATTGTGTTAGTAAATACTGTACTATCAGTAAGCAGAGTAGTTATATATATATATATAAATATTTATTAAGCTTCAACCACTTGCCCTCCTCCCACCCCCCTCAAAGAATAAGATTCTGAGTGATGGAAAATAACTAAAAGCAGAGGTAAACTCAACAAATAAATACGAAAGGCTCTCCCAGTTTTATTCGTCGGACACAACTTTTTTTTAAAAAATTTATTTATCAATAAAGGGAAAGCTCGTGTGGTCGCTTTGACCTGACTTATATTGGCTGTGTATTCCGCCTCTGTCGTAGTCTGCCTTAAACCAACAGGGGGTAGTGGACCTACAGTTTAACGTGTAATTCGAACCTCGGAAGCATGCTGGCGTACTTCACATTACACAGTATGTTTTGCAAGAGGTGAAGGTCGGGTCTAGGGCCTTTGAAAATCCTAGCCGAGACAAGGGATATTTCGATCTCCAGTCAGACGCCTTAGTCACTGCTCCACCAAACCGCTCTGTTGGCCAATCTAATTTTATTATATTTTGAAAATGCTGAACGAAACTTGGAAGGTAGTGAAGAGCCTAATAGGCTAGAAAATACAGACTATGAAATTTCACTTCTGAAGTCAGACACTTCTAAAACTTCTGCGCCAATATGTAAAAGTCCTCCAGGGACTTCTGAAGTCGTACACCCCGACCTGTAGATATCCGTAGTACCTAAAGACATGGGTTAGTCCCCACGGATCTAATTCAAGACTATTTTTTTTTAATTCAGTGTTCAAATCAGAATCTACCTTAATATTAAAATTGAAAGACAATCTGTAGAAATCATACAACTTCTTAGTGGAAGGGAAATGGGCCCCCAATGTTGTCTTTAAGTTGTCTGTCCGTATCCCTATCCGTCTAATCATCTGCAACACGCTTCTAGGATAAGCCGCGGAATTCAAATTTATAATAATTTGCACATATTATGTGTTCCGTTAACCAAAAACCACAAAGCGTATTAAATTTTTTTGTATTATAGCGGTAGTAATATCAGAAACAAACGCAACAATTATGCCAGAATATGTTGGAGAATTTCATTTTGTGTTTAGAAGTTTGATGTTGTGACGTTTGTTAGTCATGCGATACTTACCTTTCACACTGTTTTTTCATTTACACTGAAGTGACAAAATCCGTGGGATAGGAATATTTACACTGATCAGCCAAAACATTATGACCACCTGCTTATTAGTGTGTTGGTCCATCTTTGCAGTGCAATACAACAGCGATTCGGGGTGGCAGGGATTGGAAAAGTCCTTGTTAGGTGTCCGGCGTTGTGTGGCACCAGATGTCTACGCACAGGTCACGCAATTCCCTTAAATTACGGCCGGTGATTTGTGGGCGCGGCACCTGGGAACGAGCATCTCGGAAGCGGCGAGTCTGGTCGGCTGTTCGCGTGCTACTGTAGTGAGCATCTATGCAGAGTGGTTGAAGAACGGTGAAACCACGACTGGGCAACAAGGTGGTGGACGTCGACGCCTCATCACATCACAGAATGTGGAGATCGGAGGCTTGACCAATTTACAGAGAACCTACGGTACGTACCGATAATGATTGTAAGGGCTCGTTACCAACATTCACATGGGTAAAAAATTATGCCCGTCTAAGTTAGTGACCCCTAGAATTATTTTTTTTTACATTTTACTGCTCACCTGGTTGAGAAACGCTGGTATAGAGGAGGTACAGCGATTAGTGACTCCTTGCCACAGGCAGCAGATTGCATGGCTGAACTAATAGGTTGATTTGGATGGGACTGTAGCAGACAGAAGTTGTAGGTTTCGTTTAAAAATAAAATTCCTGGGTGTATATATAAAACAACATATTCAACAACTTCTTAGAAACCTAAATTCTGCAACATTTTCACTGAGGGGAATATCTAGAATAGCTAATATAGAAACCAGAAAGTTAGTATACCTTGCATACTTTCACTCCCTGCTCACTTATGGCATCTCATTCTGGGGAAAGTCGTCACAAGCACAGAGGGTATTTAAATTTCAAAAGCATGCTGTGAGAACTATTTGTGGAGCAAGCCCACGGACGTCGTGCAGATATCTATTTAAAAACCTATGTTTACTAACAATGCCAGCACTGTATGTATACTCTGTACTATCATTTATTGTGGAAAATCCTGAATACTTCAATCTTAATGCTGACATACATAGCCATAATACTAGGAATAAATATAATATTCACAAGGATTACAAATCACTGTCAATTGTACAGAAAGGGATAACATTTACTGGAGCTTCCTTATTCAAAATCTTACCAACAGAAATTAAATGTTATCTACGAAAACCCAACTACTTTAAGTCCAAACTGAAAGAGTTTCTGCTTCAGAACCCATTTTACTCTTTGAAAGAATTTTCTTCTTGGAATTTGGAAACTAAGAATGACTGATAAAATAGTATATATGGTGTATGGAAGGGGAAGGTGACAAAGTTGTCCACAATTACTAAAATGATATATGGTTTTTCTTTCTATTGAAACTTTTGACCAATGAACTAATTACACTGTTTACAAAATTTCACTCATATCTAGTAACTAACATGGGATAGCATGCACTCAAAATTGCTGTGAAAAATTATCATACTAACAGGTTTTTAAGTAATTCACTGCTTATGAGTTGTTGGTAATGTAATTGATATTGTTAATAAGTGTGTGTACTGTTCCACATAAATAGTAACTAACATGATATAATACGTAGTTGTAGATTACAGGGAAACTTATTATGGTAGCTGGTTGGTAAGAAAATAACTGGTTATTAGATGCTGGTAACAAGTGTATACACTGTTCCACATAATAAGTAGAAACTCTGGATTGTATTTGTAAATTACAGGGGATATTGACTATACTAATGGGTTGTAGCTAACTTGTTGTAAATATATAATAATATTACTAATTATATAGTAATATTGACATTATTAATAAGTGTATGTACTGTTCTACATCCCCGAGATTATTCTCACATGGGATCAAAGTGAACATATCTATCTATCTATTGCGAAAAACAACTTTCGTTTACGAGTTTGAGGAAATATTCGTCCACTAACCTATTTCGGTCGCAATGACAGGAGAGATAAGAATAGAGAAATTAGGTGTGCCGTGAATTCTTTTTCCCACGTGGAATTCAGGATTCCGATACACGGAGTTAGTTTCGTGGACTGCAGACTACAAAGTTTTGTGACATAACAGTTTTTTTCTGATAATTGATCAAGTTTTTTTTTTTTTTTGAAACCAGCTCAATTATCACAGTATATTAGCTGGGGAGTGTAACATAACATACGTCTGAACCATACAGTAATATCTGTGGCCGGCGCCGTCAGTAAAGATGTGTTGTTGTCTTTGTATAGTAGTGAGTCTTTGACCTCCGTCAGGTGAAGGTCTGACACGAGAACATTTTTCGGTCTAATAGTAGAAATGGTGAAAACGTCGGTGAAGTGGATGATGGAGACCTGTAATATGTGGAACTCACTGTTTTAAATGGAATGCTGTGTTTTTCAAGTGACTGTAGAGCGTTAAGAGGACGATAGTGAATGTGGGAGTCTATTTTGTAAGTCAACCTCTCTTATCCCACGAATCTGTGGTTTTCGAAGAAGAAGTCCGATTCCTTGTTGATATATTGTTTGGCGGTGGTACTTTCCGTCGGTGAGGAGGCAGAGGTCAATGAACTAGAATAAAGTTTTTTGGTAGATATTCACTCTAAACTGTGTGACTCTCTCACTCCCGACGAAGAACAGTACCTAAACCTGGCGACCGCGGCTCAAGTAACCTTTATTTAATTAATAATTGTTTGTGTTCAATAAGTGACTTTTAATTAAAATCAATAATCAGCCAGTAGGCTTTCAGCTTCTCCTTCAGTATTCCTTCTACTGGCTCAGATTCCTCACCACCAGCTTAATATTATTTTCGGGAAAACTGTATCAGAACCTTTTTTTTATCGTATTGCTTTTTTGGCCGGGAGATCTCCGAGGGGATAGTGTTTGTCCGCTTGATGGCGGAGTTTTAAGAGGCCGCGTTTTTCCCCTGCCTTGGGCGCTACACTGGCGGAGGAAGTGAAGTGCTGCCATCTGCCTGCGTAGCATGTGACTATGCTGTCTGTGTGAAATGTGTAGTTTATGAGTGTCAGAACGTTCGTCGCAAAAGAAATATCAAGGGACCTGTTTTCTGAAATGATCATGATGTAATCAAGATTAAACTTTTCCAGACAGATAAATTATGTAGCGGTCAGCTTCCCCCTTCCATCTCAGCTTCGTTTGTAATTTTTAAAAGGTGTAATATCCTGTTCTTATCGCTGTCCAGGATTGCTTTGTGAGTGTGAAATACGTTAGAATGCCATCTTATTTCTGTATCACCGTGAAACTGTATTGTTCCCTTTACAAGAATGAATACGTTATCGAATAGATTATACTTTGGTTTTTGCTTCCAGTAAGAACATCACTCAAGCAATCACAGTATCTTTCGGTTCTCCTGATCAATAAAATAACATATTCCAACATTAATTTACACTTACAATGCTACGTAAAGATGAAATCATTAGCTACATTTACAATATAACTTGAAACGGATGCTTTATATAGAATACTGTTAATACTTCAACTACGAGTAACAACCAAAGTTACGATGTTTGCGAGTCATACAAAATCTACCGCTATGGATTTTGGTGGCGTTTTAGACAAATAATAATAATAATAATAATAAAATTCTCACAGACCAATCATTTCTCAATATACGATAAAGACAGGAAGTCATGTTCAAAACCTAGACTCAGACATTAGCCATAGGAAATATCCTGGTGCTAAGGACAGCACTGCAGACAGAAGTCTGCGCTAATCAAGGATGGATGGATGGATGGACACAACCCACTGTCCCAGAAGTAAATTGATACATGTCTCACCTTCATACGACTGCAGAAAGATGAAAAATACAGAAAGCAGTGACTGACAGTCTGTGTGTTTCATTGAATGTATTAAAGCAGAAATTACAAATCAGTTTTTGAAGAGGTTTCGATCGATGTACAGAGTATTGAAATATATTTTCAACGCTGGTACTCTCCGTGGTTTTGATTCTACATTCAAATTACCTGGGAGGATTATCAGGTTCATTCAAACAATGGTTACCTGAGCAGAAGGTAATAAACTCTTCCAGCAGGGAAAAAAAATATTATTATTTTGTTAAGATTTGTAGTGGATGGTTAGTTGGGAATGGTGGAAACGTTATAGTTCTGTTTATCATTAAAAACTGCCCTAATTTGCTATTTGTTGGGTACTCTTTATGGCGCTTATTTAATTTTAATGTGAACGCAAAGAGTCTCAAATCAAACACAAAACAGTGCCTCGTCTTACATTTGCCAATAAACAAACACAAAACACTAAGGAAATAATGAATATTAATTAAACAAATTCAATATTATGATACTTTAGAATGAATGACAAAATTACACATTTGAACCTACTGATTTTCCCTTTAAAACAAACAGGGAATGATCTTCACGATTCAGATGATCGAGTGCAATACTAAAATCAATTACATCAGTAGATCTATGTATTTGTCAGGCGCAATGTATTCACCAAATTTGGTGACTGAAAGTTCACAAACATTTGTCCATCTTTCAGGTATAAAAGTTGTTAAAATAGCTCATGGTTTTTAATCAACACTAGCTCAGTTTATCGGAGGCGAAATCTCTTAATCGTTTCTTTAAAGTGTCGTTTCTGGGCTAGACTCAATGATATTGTAGTACACACTGGTAAGGTCGTCACACAATTATCGTTAGTGGTGTAGACTGCTCTGGCGACGCCGAAAATGTTGCAGCATATGCTCGCTACAACACTCAAGTCACTATCGACTTGGTCAATTCTGCCTGCCGCAATATCGACTTAGGCTTTCCACCTCAGAAAGCAAAGAACGGAAGTTACCAAGTCACTCCGGCCAACTGGAGGCCAGGTATAGAGTGTCTTCAAAAATCACCCACTGTGGCTCAGGCGTCTGCTGTGGCTGGCCACACCTCTTAGCGACGTATTTTCAACTTGAGGGCAGAAATTAGTAACACGCGGAGATTTTTACGCCGGTGATTGGTTCTACTACGTTGCCTCTTCCTTAAAAAGCTTTCTATTGGATTCTCGTGTGTCATGAGAATCCGCCGAACACCGTCAACACCTCCCAAAAATCCCGAGGTAACAAAATGTCGGTGGCTTGTCATCCACCTTCCCCCGGACATTTTACGGATCTAGCGCGTCCCACAACGATTTATCACACCGTTGCCAACAAACACGGCTACCGTCTGGCGGGCGCTCCGTTACTTCGAATTCCCACCGAACTTGGTGAGTGAACTGTTAACCTTCTGGCCTCGCATTCGGGAGGACACGGGTTCTAATCCCCATCCGGGCATCCAGATTTGGGTTTCCCAAATCACTCCGGGTGAATGCCGGGATGCTTCCTTAAAAAAGGCCTTGGCCAAATTACTTCCCATTCCTTGTCCCCAGTCCCATCCCGCCCCTAATGACATTAACCGTCGACAAGGTGGAAAAAAAAAAAACCTTGGAATTCCGTCCCTTCGCTCGGCCGTCGCAGCAACGAAACTCCGAACCAAGCTAATTCTTCCTACCACTGATTGCATTTAATATTATTAATAAGAATACTTAAACTCAAACATGGCGCTCGATGTTGATCTTTTTCATTTTGACTGTAAATCATCGTCACCAGCAATTTAATTCATTTTTGAGAATCGTGACTTCGCTGGTTTTCTCACTGGATGCGTTGATTGCAAATGGAGATGTCAAAATGTCTGTGCGAGAAAATTAATATATAAACAAAAGTTGTACCAAATCTACAATGCTTCAAAACTCTTGTCTGTATATATATGTGCAGAGACGATGCCGTTACGAATCTCGCAACTCTGGTTTCACCGCAGCAGATTTCAGTTTGTGACAAATAAAACATTTTATCTATTTAATTAACAGTATAAAATTCTATTGTATGTCTGTCAAATGGTGACATATTAGACAAAATAGAGAATCCAACATGATTTCTAAAATATAAGTTACATCTTACAGCAACACAGGATAGGTTCACTCACGCTGTACAAAATAGCACAACAAAAACCGCAGTGCTACTCTATCTGTTGTTTTGCTCTCTTCCTTCGGACTTTTTTTAATGTCAGTAATGCCCCTTCTTTCGTGACACCCTCTCGTTCGTGATAATAGTAAAACACAAAAAAGTTCAAAACTTGTGGTGTGAAACTGTAATTCCCAGCGCCAGCAAGGCCGCATTTAGCCTCATGCGCATGCGCAAATTCCGGAGTCAAATATGTGAACAATGGCAAAATGCCCTTTGGGGGCTTCCATTAATTAAGTGAGGGGATTTTTCGGAAATCTGGGTAACCCTCTCCGCCCTTGGTGAGATTTTGCGAGATTTCGCCGGACCCCCCACCCCACCCCTATTTTAACTCACGTAATTAATTAACACCCCCTTTCGTTGGCACTGTCGGACGAGCACTTCCTCATAAAAACTTTTGTACATTTTATTTTGTTTTTATTATTATTCGTAGAGAAGGATGTGATTACTGGCATTAATTATATGATTAATTATATATCGCCATTACAGTTAGAGAATTAGTGGGGGGGGGGGGGGGAAATCGTTGTATTGATTAGTAGTGATAATTTTGGATAGAAGTGTATGGGGTGCTGCAGTTTCACAGTGCCTCCCCACGAGCCTAACAATGCATCACTTTTTAGAGTTACTGTCACATTATTGTCTGTTTATCTTTCTTAATTACAAAAAAACTTTTTAAAACTCTATGTGTGGAGCACAGCACTTTACGGTAGCGAAACATGGACTTTAGGAATACCTGAAAGAAGGAAAATTAAAACATTTGAAATGTGGTGTTACAGAAGAATGCTGAAAATTAAATGGACAGACAAAGTAAGAGATGAACGAGTTTTGTAAAAGATGTGTGAGGAAAGAAGTTTACAGAAAGAAGAGACAAGCTGGTAGGTCATATTTTGAGACATGCTGGATTGGTTAATTTTTTAGTGGAGGGAACAGTCGAAGGTAAGAACTGTAGAGGAAGACAGAGATTAGAATATATGAAGCAGATAATTGAGGACGTGGGTTGTAGGGGATGTGTAGAGATGAAGAGGTTAGCACAAGATAGGAAGGGATGGAGGATTGCATTAAACCAGTCGAAAGACTGATGACAGCAAAAAAAAAAAAAAAAATCTTTCTGTCTATTACAATCCTCTTAAACAGAATAAGTTGCAGCTTTCAAAGTGGTATTTATTATGGTTTTTTTTATTTATTTATTTATTTTTTATCCATTGTAACGAACGAGCGGTTATTCGCCACAGGCAAGTTGGATTCGTCTCTGATCATCCACTCCCCGATCAGTTTCACCGAAGATATGTGGTCATAGGATCAGAGCAATTACGTTCTGCCCTCACTTAGTGCTAGTAATGAGCAGGAATCAGTGATACAAGTGAAACATGTAGTCGAAAGAATGGAGTGACTTTAATAACTTCAATAAAATAGGCACATAGAAATACACTTGAAATAACTGAAAAATACTGCATAAAAATAGCTCTCATGAATGAAAATTCTTACTAATAAAATCTTGTCACTCGGGACACTCTTTCTAAGCCAGCAGAAGGGTATAAATGCATCAGCCTTTATCTAATAAATTCGTCAAGCCTACTGGCAACAACGTGGTTCATCCTGAGACCCGGCGAAGAGACTGCTCGAAGGCTGCTTCAGACTGAGCTCTTCCGCGTAGAAGCAGGGTGGGGAAGTCATGTGACATTAGTTCTATTCGCTTAAAACGTCTTGCTCAGAGCTTTTGTTTTTTTAATTGTACCCTGGTGGGGAGGCCTCTTCTCGCGGGAAGAGAACCTGTTAATCTTGGACTATGCTGCGTCGGGTGGAATTAAATTACATGGCTGCAGCTTGAGAAAAATTATCCCAAGTAAAAATTACAATATACTATAGCTAAAATCCATCAATATACTACACCATAATTGGGGTAGATTTCCCTTGCTTTCTCCACTGATGGAAGAGCATGCACGTGTTACTGTTCTGTGCGTATCCCTATGATGTGTATTGTGTTGTGAGTGAATGAGAGGTAAGGAAGGACGAATGTGGAATCTGGTGCCGTCCCATTCAGAGCTTAAGGTCTCCATCCGACGGAAGAATCACCACCAACTGTTCCCGTATATCCATACGCCCTGTGGAGAGGTTTGGGTGAACGATATGGGGATTGGGAATTGTGCACCACCACCTCTTCTACATTGCCGGTTGAGTCCTACCGATGAAAATTTCTTCAGACACCAAGAATCGAACTAGATAATCCCAAGTCATGCGCCAGACACCATCACGGTACTACAACCCTCTTAGAGAAAGGGGTGTGTATTTGAAATACGAGCGAATTTAAAATTTTCGATTTACTCCCCCACTTCCATTTCCAAAAGTCCATGGCATTGTCTAATACATACGCTGGTCCTCTTCTGTCTAGTGTTGAGCAATGGTTGACGTAGAGACGTCTTTAGATCTGATGTTTTAGCCATGCTCCTTTAATCTTAACGTTATATACAGGGCCGGCGCTACGATTCTCGGGCCCCGGGTAAGCGATCTTAGGTCCTCTACGTCTCTTTCCCCCCCCCCCCCCCGTAAATATTTTTACTTTACACTTTGGTTTTTTGAGAAAACTCAGAAAATTTTAATACAAAAATGTCTAAAATTATTGGTGCAGATTTTAAAATTTCTGTTCGATTTCTATTTATTTAGGCACCCAGGCCGGCGGGCCCCCCTTTGGTGGTCTGGGGCCCGGGTACTTTTGCCCTTCTTAACCCCCCCTAACGCCGGCCCTGGTTATATACCTTTCTGTTTCGCCCCTATATACCTTCCTACCCTTACAAGGTGTTAGGTAAACACAACTCGTCTGTAGAGAAGCACATCTCAGCATGGTACTGACTTTATTTAACACTTTAGTATATGTAACAATAGGGTGTATGACTCGTTTATTGTTGTCGGGAGAGTGTAGACAGAGGGGGCATGGTGCTGAAATTTTCATATACCGGTAACTTGGATTATACCAAAACGTTTACGACTGCCGGGAATCCGAAAACGTCATGATACGATGATATATTTCAATTATAAATGTTAGGTGATCGCTGTTTTTTTTTTCGAACCATGGTGTATGCATATAGCAAGGAGTACGTATAAGCTTCGTACTGCTTTGCGTTGAAAGCGAAGTGAGTGTGCTGGATGCACGTAGCAGTCCCTGACCACTCCCCTTGGACAGCGCTTATTCACCGTCAGACAGGTGATTCACGACTGTGGCTCGCTGGCCAGAACAACAAGCTCTTACGTACTACAACTCCCCGCTGTCTGCGCATTACGACATCTAAGCGTAAGCGGCTGATCTTCCAGGAAATATAAAAAGCAGATGCCTACGCCATTATTGGCAGAATGCTGCCGAGGGTTTCGCTTTGCCGCTTGTACACCTTTGTCGTGGCTACCCTAAACTAACCCGGTAATCCTACTGAGTATAGGGGACCCATAGTTCTACGTGATGTTCGAACCACGGAGCGTCACAGGAACTTCATATGAAGAAAGCAGAGCATACCAGCCCTAGCAGAGTAGGGGCTCCCATTGTAAGAGTTTCAATGAAATTACAAGATAGTACACTAAAGTAAAATCATTCAAGAAATCAGAGCCGGGAAAGGTCGGGAAATATAACAAAATCACTCTTTAACCCCTTTTCGTAATAAATAAAAAATACATACTAAATGAGTCAGCTAGTAAGAATGTACAGAAATAAAGTTGTGGGATACTTTTGGATGTATGTTACCATGATTTCAATTCTAAGTACGTTGCTGTATAATATCTATGATTAGAAACACCACTACTCACTTAACATGGCTCACAAATTAAAATAGTGCAACTTTGAATTTGCTTGTATTTACTTCGTGACAGAACGCGCTTCTTGCAATGTGCTCAGTAGATGACTGTTCACACGAAGGGGAATGAAGCTTATCTAAAAAAAACATGGCAGGCTATTGGTCTATTGAAATTTGCCTCGAGCCATGTAGATACGGGTTCTCGGAATTTTCTTGAAATTTTTTTATCTGATTTTTGTGTCAAATATCCCTGTGTGCGGCGGTTTGAGTCCGGCCTCGGGCATGGGTTGGTTTAATTAAGTCTTGTGTAGTATTCAAAATTACATGAGTATAGCCTGAAACAATACCCAGAACAATGTAAATTCGAGCTGGCTAAATGGTCGCGGAGACTGAAGCCTATTTTTTTTTTAATCGTTGGCAGAAGTGAATGTCACTTTTCAGGCCCGTAACAATTCCAGCAGATATCGTAAGTCGAACTTACTGATCCTCAGTCAGGCGCCTTCACAAACGGAGCCATCAGACCGCTCAGTGGTAAATGGCTGCCACAAAACCAACTGTAGCACAAAAAATCTATTGACACGTAACAGATCTGTTACTGTTGGGAATATCTCGAAGTTGGTCTGTTCTCTTCGCGAATCCTTAGTGACGGGATGCGTGATCTCAACTAAATTAGTGACAGATGAAGAACCAAAAACTGTAATTACTACTCACATCTTCGCTTTAAAGGAAGATGATTACTTGATCTCACATCTACAGGTTTCGAGAAAGGAATGGTAACAAAGGAAGTTTTCAGGAAGAAGGGAGCTTAAATCAAAGGGACAATGGATTCACGGGTTTTTCACAAGGAATTGATATCAAATGAGAACATTATGTTTCAAGTGTTACAAGCACATATTACGTGCCATTCCTATAAGTTACCTCTGATATATACTTCATACTTACAAAAACAGTTTAGTATTGAACTTTAAAATAATACCGCCACCGCATTAGAAGCTTAATAATATCCTTCCACACACCAAAATCATAAAACTTCTCGAAATAAACCGGTATGCTGTCATTTACGAAGCAATATTCACATCAAATGAAGAATTCTTTTTACTGCATTAGGAGTTTACTACAAGATAGCATATAGAAAAAAAAAATCTTTCTATAAATGAAACCTGTCTGAATCGAAGCATACTGCGGGTAGAAGTTTAAGGGTTGTATAAACTTAAATTAAATTAAAGGTATCTATATCTTTCCTCGGTGGTATTTCGGTAATGGCTGAAATTTTCAGAAACACTTACTCCGATGTTTACTCCCACAAAGTCCGATTTGTGGAGATCACAGTGTGTTGTGTTTATGATTGATTGGTAAGACCTAGATCCTTCGCCACTGTGCCTTTACTGTATTTGGATAAGTCTCAACAGATACGGAATACGAGGCAAGTGGAAACCGTGACATCTAAGATTTTTGGCGACACTTGATGATCAGATTGATCGGTAACACCTAGAACCTTCTCCGCTGTACCCTTACTGCATTTGGATAGGGCGCAACTAATATGGAATACGAGACAGCTGGAAACACATTCGTCTACGCTTTAAGGAGACACTTGATCGGATTGCTCGGTAGGACCTAGATCCTTCTCCGTTGTAACCTTACTGCATTTGGATAAGCCTCAACAGACGCGGGAATGGACGCGAGTTGGTCGGGAAACGAAACTGCGATTCAGTGCAAGCCCTAGATACCACAATAACATAAAAACTTTTTAAAAAAGTAACACCTCAGACTTGACTATAAAAGACATTACAAATAACCCTAAACAGGAAAGAAGGCAGAGGACGCAGAGTCCTGGAACTTCAGACAATCACTTGAGCTCAGGCTCAGACAGATATGACGACGTATCCCGCTCGCCTGAGCGTAAATGGAGGCAAAATAATATCATTTCGTATGAAATACATTACGGCGGAGAGTATAAGAAAAGTTCAAGAGCGTTAAAAGTATAAAAAAAAAAAGCTATTACATTTTGAAAGAAAAATATTAAAGTACATGGTAACAAAATAGAAGCACAATCAGCGTAAACTAGGGAGAACTGAAGCAAACCCCGTTGGAAATGCGGAAAAGTGTCGGCTCTACCGACTGAGGAAGAAAGCTGAGCGAAAGAAAGCCAAGGGTGGCCACGAGCGCGGCGGGGCCCAAGGGTGCGGGGAATGGAATTACGGCAATGCAACTGCATCCGATAGGCTTGATCTGCACAGAGGAACAAAGTGGTACTATAATCTATCAGCCTGGTATTGTTTACTTAAATAAACCTCATCTGAAACACATGTTGTGGCAGTTAAGTACTGATCATTAGTTTCTCTTTTGTGCCTAAATAAAGTGTTATCCACATTAATATTAAAATTGCGACCGTAACTTTATTTGTTACGTTTTTACGATCAAACGATTAGACAGATTTGGATGAGATTTGACAATGGGATACTATGTGTAATTAGGAAGGACATGCGATACTTTTTTCGTGATAAACAAGATACTTTGTCAGGAAATTTTGAAAACTAACTGTGCTGAGGCAGAGGTATAGTGCGTGTAGGTTTATGTAATGTTATATCGGTCATTCAGATTTTGTTTCTCTCGCAGTCAGTTTGTGTATGATCTGTTCATGTACAATCGCAACGTGTTACACAGAGTAGGTGCGGATTTGAGCTGCACCAATATCCATCAGACACCGGTTTCGAACGCCCAAAAGCTGCGTATCTAAACAAAGAACAGCAAAACCAGAGACGTTGTGTACAGAACGGTATCGACATGTCAACAGAAAGTGACATAATTTAAAACCACAAACAAAAACTTCAGAAGGAACCGTGATAGATAGTCTCCCACAGTGAACCTTCCCTCTCCTACTTTGTTGTTATTGTTAAACATATTGAAACATGGTTCTCTTCATGAGACAGGTTCAATGTAGAATGGTTGGTGTTGGCTTTCCCGTCACATTATCCCAACTACCTGCTTTTTGGGACACCTTTACGTAACTTACAGTTTTGTACAGGGTGATTCCGTGATGATGTTACAAACTTTCAGGGATGATGGAGAAGGATAAATCTATATATTTGAGGTAAGCGAAAGTCCACTCAAGTCCTGCCTTAGTCTAGCGCAGCGCTCTAAGGGCCCCAACTTCCTAACCCTGACCATTACGTACAGATTCCCGCTGAATACTCCACAACACCCTCAGATGGTTTCCCCTATTGATGGAATAGTAACGGCGCACCTAAATCGATGTTTGGGAGTAACAGTACAAAGGAACATGAAATGGGACATACATATTAATTCGTTAGTAGGTAGAGCAAATTCTAGGCTGCGATTCATAGGTCGAATATTGAAAAATTGTAATGAAAAAAAGAAGGAGATAGCGTACAAATCTCTTGTGCGTCCACATTTGGACTTGTTGTGCCATTTGGGACCCGTTTCGTAAGGGGTTGATCTAAAGTATAGAGAAAGTACAGAGAAGAGCCGCTCGATTCGTTACCGCTTGCTACAGTCCTTATGAAAGCGTCACAGAACTGATTAGTATACTAGGCTGGGAGTCTCTGGTAGATAGCCGACACACGTTTCGTTTAAACTTATTGGTAAACATGCGTACTCCCACTTTCACTTTCGAGTGTTGTGAAATACTTCTTCCACCAACATATTTGAGTCGGAAGGACAGGAAAAATAAAATTAGAGAAATAAGGTGCCGGACTGATTCTTATACGAATTCTTTGTTCCCTCGTACCATTAGGGATTGGAATGCAAAGCAAAGAGATTAGCTTTGGTGCTGAGTACCCTCTGCCACCCACAATTTTGTGAATTGCAGAGTATATATGTAGATTTAGATGTTAAGAGAGATCGAAAATCCTAAGTCTACAGTACAGTAATAATGAATTCCATTTACTTGACCAAGTTTCACAAGATGATATATTTACAACAGTTGTTCTAAATGGCATCCCTCAGAGTCAATGCAGGCATAGCATCATCGCACAAAGTTCTGTCGCACCCGTTCTAATATCCCCGGTGTCGTTTGAACAGTGTCACGGCCAGCGAGAATTCTAGCCAGGAGATCCTCTTCAGTCTCGACAGGAGTATTGTACATGAGTTGAGTTATTATCCAACCACGACGCCTACTGTAAGTGCCCGCCGGAATTGCCTATCCCACAATCCTAGCAAAAAAAAGTACCGGTACACGTATTCCACTGTCAGAGGTATCAGAAGATTTTCGTTTACGACTTTCTACTCACTCGTTTTCGGACCAGTGTTTCTTACCTCAAATTGATACATTTACTCTGCTCCATCATCTCTGAAAGTTTGTAATATCATCACAAAATCACGCTTTACGCCGGCCCTGGCAGTGTAGTGGCTAGCGCGCTGGCCTTGCATTGCAAGGGCCGCCGGTTCGAGTCCGGCCTGGGGCATGGGTGGTTTTAATACGTGTTATGTTGTCCTCACTGTAGTGTCCACAATATCATAGTGAATTTCTGATACAGCAGTTGCAACGTAAACAAATTGGAGCTGGCTAAATGGTCGAAAAGACCGAAGGCCATATATATATATATATATATATATATAAATCACGCTTTACATCCACATCTACCAATAAAATTCTAATTCTCCGCTCATGAGGTCGCGCGGAATGGCTAGTAAACAATGTTTGTTGTTTCACTAGCTATTTGGCTTACGTTGGTAGCTGAGTTTTTTAATTCTCAGTGGAGCCGCAGTACCAGCGCGTTTGCCTTCTCGGCGCGGTGGTCCCTCTCCCAGATAATTGCTGAGGTGGCGGCAGTCGCTGATTCACGCAGTCACGCAACCGTGCGTCAGCCAAGCGGAAACCATCCGCCGCGCCGCCCGCGCCTGTTGTAACGAGACTGGACCGCGGCAAACACAGGAACACAAACACGGAAATAAAATTAAAAAATAGCCCAATCTACTAATAAGCAAATGCCGAAGAAGGAAAGAGAACTATGCGGAGACATGTAATATGAATGGAGGAAAGAACAGTTGAGGACGTAGCGCTGGGTATGCTGTTTAAAGAAAAGATGCTTATGCTAATGACTTTACGGCTCATTGACGTCGAGATCATTAGAGGCGAGCAGGGACTGTGGGCAAGGAACGGGAAGGAATTCGGCAGTGGACTTTCTGAAGGAAGCATCTCGGCATTTGCCTGGAGTGATTTGGGGAAACTATGGAAAACCCAAATCTGTATGTCCGGACGGGGATTCGTAACTGCGTCCTCCCGAATGCGAGGACAGAACGTTAACCGTTCACCCACCATGTTCGTTTTAAGGAAGGAGAAAAAAAGAAGGAGCTTGTTGCAAGAGTACGGATGAGTGAGATAGAGGAAGCACAGACAGCAATAGAGTGGCCTGGAGACCCATGGTGGGTAAAGAATATTGCAGAGTTCAGCACAGGTCAGTATGGATGTACCGGTTTAAACGAACAGAGAAAAACTTCAAGCGATGATGACCATAAAGAGAGTGTTGCGAACACATTAGTTTTATTTAATAAGTATCGGATCTTTGGCATCGGTATTAATCTTGAATCATGAACGAAGCATTGAGTTGCCTAAGTAATACTGCAGATCTACCATTCGTTATTTATTTTCATTGTTACATCAATAATACGGATATGCGTAGCACCGCCAGGTATCTGATTAATCCGACGGTTAAATTTGTATGTAACATGATTATGAGGTGGTTTTCGTGATGGTAAGCCTTCTGTCCTCCTGGGAATGATATATTGCTGTAATTAGTGCCAACTGAAACGCTACTACGGTCATCGTCCATGCATTCACTTCTTCCAGTATTACTGCCAAGCCCGCAGATATACTACCTGGTGATCATGTTCTGGAAATGGATCGTGGAAAAAGAAACTGACAAGACGAGGAATTAATCGCGTTAAAAAAGTAATAAAATAACACTTGTCAAGCGGATAGTTGAGGGAAGTCCTGGGCACGAAAACCGAAATTGGCATATCACATAAGATGCAGGAAGTTAGGTATATGTGGAGATGAAGATGTTAGTTCATCATACAGACATTTCGAGGACTGCATCACTATCTGTTTTCGTCTCCAGCGGACAGGGTGCGGAAATGAGAAAGTCTGTTTCATAATCTATTGTCTCGTCACTGCTTTTCTTCCAGCATCTTCTCTGGACAGTGTTTAGCTAGGTGTTTTTGGTAATTGCTTCATCCAATTATGTCACGGTATTTCTCTTGGTCTTTTTCAAGTCACCCGATTTTTTAAAATATGCCTTAGATAATCTATTATCAAGTAAGCAAACCATTTGAGTCTTGATTCTCGTAAGAGATTTAGAACGCTTTTTCGTAGTCCTAGTTGAAGCTGTAATGTCTCGCTTCTAATTTTGTCTCGTCTGGCCTTTTGGATACTTGATCTGAGGATTTTCATTTCAGTCGTCTGAATCCGGCTCTTGTACCTTCCAGTCAGGGAAGCAAATCCAAATTCAGAAGTTTAATTTAATTTAATTTAATTGCAATGGAGCACACGCTACGGTGGCAATTTCCCTACACACCCAACTTCCCCCTATCCTACACTCACCTACATTTACCCTCTACAAATTTTAACTTTAAATTCTTTTAACGTTTTCGGTAGGTTATTCATCATTCCCCTTGGTAACTCATTCCAATCCCTGACACCCTTACCTAAAAAAGAAAATCTTCCCACACCCTTCTGCCTGAAATCAAGTGCCAGCTTGTGGTCATGGTCATCTTTTCCCTTCCATGAACTACTTTTCATACCTGCTGCAATATCTTTCCATGCCTCATCGCCAGTATACACCCTGTACACTCCCATTACCCTCCTCATCCTCCTCCTGTCTTGCAATGAATCCCATTTCATCTCCTTTATCATATCCGTCACTGATTGCATTCTGCGATAATTTCCAGAAACAAATCTAGCAGCCCTTCTTTGCACCTTCTCCAACTCCTGTATTTGATACTCAAAATGTGGGTCCCATGCTACACTACCATATTCGAGCAATGGTCTTACCAAAGTTTTGTAACCCAATTCCTTTACTTCCCTCGTGCATCCCCTCATCACTCTCTCCAACAAGTGCAGAATTTTGAAACCTTTTAGGATGAGCAGCAAGCAGGATTTTTGTAAAGTTACGTTTGCTACATAAGGAAAACATTAGTTCCATCTGTGAAACAGAACTGTAGAATTGTTTTAGTCCAATTGCTTATTCCTGGAACTAGCCTATTATTGCCTGACATAACACTTCTGAGCTATATAATCTTTGGCACAGTAGAATGACTGATGATAGAAAAAAGTTCAGTGGACGTAATGTGTAGTACAAAATTTTTCTCTTTTTTAACTTAGGGTTTTACTCCTCGTCGGGTTTGTTAGAAGCGGGAAAGTAGTGAGGGCAAGGTGTGGAAAGGAATTCGGCCAAATCGTTTTGAAGGAACCATTCCAATATTTTCCTGGAGTGATTTGGGAAAGCTCTGGAAAATCGAAATGTAGGTGGCTTGTCAAGGATTCGAACGCGCGTCCTCCCGAATGTGAAGCCAAAGCGTTACTGCTCACACGTCACGCTGGCATGCCAAGCAACCACTTTATAAATGTTCTTTGCTTTTTAAAGTTAACAAAATAATCCTTGTATTCAGTAAAATTAACTTGGAAGTGGAAATTTTTGTGTGTGCTTAAATTCAACAGGTTTTTTTTTTTTTTTTTTTTTTTTTTTTTTTTTGTGGACTGACTTTGTATGCGAAAATGAAGAAAATTTATCACTGCCTGAGCAACTGTCAGTGACTTCTGGAGCTCGAGGATGCGTCTGTTATTTCTAATTTTATGGCTGTGTTTGCCGCCGACGAGATTAAAATGCCTAGGATTGTGTGCTACAGAGGTCAAAGAACACAAAACGTACCGGCTCTGATGTCTGTTTATTGATCACTCCCCGATGACAAAAAGTATCGTACTCCATTTTAGATTAAGTATAGGAGAGTTAAAATGTGCCCTGGTGGTAGCTTTAACTTTGTTGTGGACGCGGGTAAACAAACATTAGTGACAGCAGTGACACACCGCGGCAGGTATCCCGTGAATCAGCTGCGGCGCGCCCACTCTCACTACGTCACACTATCGATCACTCGCTAAGCAGCAGCGGCAAGCTCACAGTCATCAACTCTGTCATCTCATTAAGGAAACGGCTCACTGGCAACAGGCGATTGAGTATCATTTAGATTACATCTCGTCTGTTCTGCGTCATTCGTCGAGGTGACTAGAAAAAGGAGAGGGATGGGAATCAAGGAATTCAGCCATTAGAATTGTAGGAATCATGCCAGCATTCTTTTGAGTGATTGTGCGAAACCATGCTATTAAATGACATGAAAACAGTTTCTTTTGAAGTAATCGTAGGCTTCCGCAGCTAGAGTCAGTCGATTCTTGGCTGCCCGGGTGGCGCCGCGTCATAGTTCTTGTAGCCGACGTTTCGACCCTCATTCTGTGTTCTTCTTCCAGGGCAGTTCGGCTACAAACAATATGACGCGGCGCCACGTCAGTTTTTTTTTTTATTGAAGGTTTACTGATGATCAGTGCCAATAGAATGTTTACGCTAACGTCACGCACCAGGTCCTCGTTGTCGGACTAACAACGGCCAGAGGTGTTACAACAAAATGCAGGTTATAGTTGTTAGTTAGTAACAGTTCTATTTAATTAAGCAATTGCGAAGAAATGAATTGTCAGATCGCCGAAACAAAAGTATGTATTACGTTTAAAGTAAGATATTAGTAACTACTTGATTATTGTTTATTTATATTCGTTTCATATGGATGTCTTCGTTATATTCTGCGTCCACACAAATGTAAGATAAGGCTTTAATTTTCGAGCAGTAATATTAGCGGAGGTTTTGATTAGATGAAACATAGTTTGGGCCATAAAGACAACTGGTTTGCGTTGTTCGGGGGCGTCCATTAATTGCGTGATTAGTTTTTTCGTAAATCTGGACTCCCCCTCTCCCCCTAGGTGAGCATTGGTGAGATCTGGCTGGAACCACTCCTCTAGTGAGCATGGTGAGCATGGTGAGTATGGTGAGCATAGAGAGCATGGAGAGCATGGTGAGCATGGGAGCATGGTGAAAATGGAGAGCATGGAGAGCATGGTGAGCATGGGAGCATGGAGAGCATGGTGAGCATGGTGAGCATTATGAGCATTATGAGAATTATCAAGATCTGTTGGGGGACCCCACCACCTTGCTGAGCATTTGGTGAGATTTTGTCGGTTACCCCCTTCTGTGTGCTTACGTAATTAATTGACGCCCCATTAAAGCAGAGGCCATGAGGAACTTAGGTTTATTTTTTAAAAAATATTAAGAAAGCTATGTTTCTGAAAGCATTGCGTCATGTGGATGAAAGTATTTCCACATTTATCACGATTTAAGTGGCTTGGAACAGGATTAAAACTAATAATACTTATGTTATTAATATTTTTTTATTTGATTTGCTTTCACGACGTCATATTTCTGAGTTCATTATTTATATGCATTTACGTAGTTCCTACTATATCAGCCGTTCAAACTCTGGTGTATTGATCTCAACTACAGGTACCGGTAGTGAAAAAGAAAGATGTAACAACCCGTGAAGATTTTAATTTGCCTTTCTTTCACTGACGCCATATTTCCCATGTTATTTCAGACGCATATAATAGTTCCAACCGTAACGTTATGTGAACTACAACTGAAACGTATTTAACATTGAACGTTATTTTTTTAATAATTCAAATTAATTGAAGAACTGCGAAGAAATGTGAGAACACTCCATTCAATCCGTCATTTTTGAAGGCATGGGTTCTATTAATTTAATAAAATTTCAAAATTCCTTCCAACAACACCAATCTTCTCATAAATTAACTTAACGAAATTCGTACTATCCATGACTGCAAGCCCAAATCGAGACAGATATTACAACTCTAGAATGATTCATTCGATACAGTATTCATGTGACAGTATCGATAAATTGTTCATTATCTTTCAGAAATTTATTTATCGAAATAGTTGTAGCAGGATTCCTTTTACTTCGCGGATTAGCAATGACAAGAGTTAGGTCATTTGTTTAAACGTATGCGGAAAACTTTACGAATTTCCTAATTGTTCATAACGTAACAGCATATTGAAAGGATTATTGGAGCGCTGTGTTGGATCTACATAACCAAACCGTTATTAAGGAATCGTTGTCTACATCAACAATACAAAGATTTACCCAACATGTAAAATAGGCGAGATTCAACCACAGTATTAAATACGTACGGTACGATTTAAAATAAGCTAAATTAAAATGGTGTTCGGAACGCATTTCCGTGTTTACTAATGTACTTCAGCAAATCAATGGAATTTCCGTACAATCGTTACACTCAATATTTCATCGGAAACTTCTCGAAAAATTAATTACTTAATCAGCTATTGAGTGGAGCCGATTTAAACCATTTATAAAAGGATGAGATTACAAGCTTGCCAATGCACGATATTGGAGGTTGTATAGTAAGTCGTGATAAATTATATTGTAAATGGTAGCGTAAATTATACGGTATGGCCATAATAACTGGGAGGAGATTTGAACCCGCGTTTTCCGGAATGCCACACCCGATCGTTACCGCACACCCACAACTCTCAATGTCCCCAGAGAAGAGAGATGCTTGTAACATTTTTCTGATCGCAATCACTGGCTCGGTGGCAGGGTTCCTGATCTGTAAATTGTAGTTCTCCAGTTCGATTCGCGGTACATGACCTTTACTTCTAGAAGCTAAATTAGGATTCCAAGTTAAACTACAGGTACCATACGGAAGGAACAGATTCATCAGACCACTGCTGAACTGGACTTAGTATGCTTCCTATTGGAGCATCCAGTCAACTTTCGGATTGTCAAGTGAGTAAAGTTTTTTATTGTGCTGCGATAGTCTCTTGTTACTAGCTGACTAGCTCTTTCCCTCAATTTCTTTAATTTGATTTTTTTTTATTTCGTCAGTGGTTATGAAATGAAGATTTCTATCTTAAGTTCCTCGCCCGGATAATTTGACCTCATCAAGAATGAAGCGCCAGCGTCGGTTACTTATGGGTTGAAGTTCTGGCTGCGAGTCGCCGCACAGTGGTTCAGAATTGGAATATAGTGGACATTCGAACTAAATGTCATATTATCGATCCAAAAAAAAATGCTTTAGATAGCATTTGCTGTGCTGATCAAACATTGTTAAGTTCAATTTTTTTTTGATAAAAATGAGTCCTTCAAACCTAAAATAAAAAAATGTATGGGTGGAAATCAATTTTTTTTTCACGGCCCTATATCAAAGTCAAACCTTATGCAATTATAATTACCTTTCCTATTGAATATTACAACATAAACATTTCTTGCGTATCCTTGCCGCTTTGACTACAGGGTGCAAATGAATTTCATGGTTAAAGGGCATTCGAACAAAAGTCATAATATGGATCAAAAAAATTGAACATAGTAATTTTTTATCAGCACAGCAAACGCTACCTAAAGCAATTTTTGGATCTACATTATGACTTTAGTTCGAATGTTCGCTATATTTCACCCCCGTAATTCACTTGCGCCCTGTTGTCAAAGCGGCAAGGATACTCAAGAAATTTTTATGTTGTAATATTAAGTAGGATAGGTACTTATAATTGCATAAGGTTTGACTTTGACACTTTGATACAGGGACGCGAAAAAAAAAAATGGATTTCCACCCATACATTTTTTTTATTTATTTTAAGTGTGAAGGACTCATTTTTATCAAAAATTGAACATAACAATTTTTTGATCAGCACAGCAAATGCTATGTAAAGCAATTTTTTGGATCGATATTATGACGTAAGGTCGAATGTCCACTATATTCCAATCCTGAACCACTGTGCGCCGGTTGGAATCTGGCAGAGGGCATACGTGCTTGCTACAAGTGTCTTGTTTCTCATGTGTGAAGGATCGGATATAGACTGGAAGGCGCATTAATGTATACACGATATATTTTTCAATTCCAGATAATTTCATTTCCGAATTATACAGTGCCTTTGGTACGTATCCCGGCAAACATCTACAAGAAGTAAGTTATCTTTAAATGGATATTCATTTGCTGACATTTAATTTATCAACTTGTCGACGTCAGATCAAAATTAAATATACGGTATTGTACTTTTGGGACCATAGGGTAGTTATTGTTTGAAACATCTTCAAAATACTGCCAGTTTTCTGCCTGAATTGCTTTCGACGAAACAAACACATGAACAGAACTTTTTTTATTTATTTCTCAGCATGCCGATGTCGCTTTATAATCCTGGGACGCACAATGTTTGAAACCGTATGGAAATACGTCCGGCGATTTTTCCAAGGATCACATTCAACGGAGCCGCATTTTCTTCTCACAGTCGCAATGCTACAGCCAACTATATAAATAAAAACGAGAAGTCACCGAGGCTTGGGCAGTAGCCTTGTGTAGTTCGCGAACGAACTAGTTCGGAAGAGCGCTCCCACAGGCGAACTACGCGAACTAGTTCCCAGATCTCTCGCTCCTTAGTTCGTTCGATCCTTTCCCGAAGACCAACTTTTGTTTTAGTTTATTATCTAAAAGGAAACATAGTTCCTTGTGGACACATTTCACTGAAGACACAGATATAAAAATAAAAGAAAAATAAATTGTTCAACATTAATAATTATTGCAGAAGTCACAAACGGAAATTTAACGTGGAATGTGAAAATAAAATACACTTTGATCCCATTAACAATCAAAAGACAACCATCGATAACCACAACTACCATAACAAACAAGAGAGCGCGCGCAGTAGCGCTAGCAAAGCGAGCGAGCTGTCTTGGAGGACCTAGTTCGCGAACTAAACAGAGCGCTCCCGGTCGCGAACTATAGAGAGCGGTACCGTTCGCGAACTAACAGAGCGCTCCTGGTCGCGAACTATAGAGAGCGGTACCGTTCGCGAACTAAATTGAGTGCTACCGTTCGCGAACTAGCCCCATTCGCTTCTAGGGTTTCCAATATTTTTTCGGTTGATGGTAGGAATTTTTAAAAAAAAGAATAACCTATAAAAATATGCTACACTTCAAAAATATAATATTTTACGAAATAGTAGAAAATGATAAAAGGTATGTTTTTACTATTTCATTTTTTAAGCTATATTTTTTTGCACTTCTTTCATCTTTAATTCTTTTTGTCTACAGTAAAATTGTCATATGCTTTATCGCTTTCAGTTGTCAAATTAATTTCGAGAAAAAGATCATTTTTTATTCATGAAATACTTCTCTTACTTTTACCTAGATTTCGTATAATATTGTTATTTCAGAGTAAAGTTTGTTCACTTTGATATTCATTTTTTTCTCGCAAATTTATAACCTCTAATATAGTCTCACAGTCATCAAATGAAACCCTGTGATTTGAATTTAATTTTTGGATTTTGTATAGCCAATTGCTTTCATTAAAATCTCACTATTTACTAAGATACTCCAGACATTTATCAACGAATACTAGAGCATTTTTTTTTTATATTATCACTTTCTGTGGAGAATTTGGTTTCTAAAGGCTTTTTCTTGTTTTCTTAACCAAAGAAACAGTATCTTTTACATTTTTCTAGCACTGATTTTAAAGCTGACATAATATAATACTTATCTCAGTCTGTTGGTTAACAGCTTTGTGAAAGTGATGAAAGAAATGACTTGCGAAATACAAAAAGATTTTAACTTTTGTGTCTTCATCAGTTTCATTCGTCGCCAAAAAATTGTGAATGTGTGTTGGATTATTCTCCCCTTCACTAATAAAATAATAGCTCAATGACTTCCAATTCACTGGAAATTTACGCACTTTCGTTATTGCTACCACTTTCTCATTCAAGGGTCACTGTTATTTTTATATGTCTAATTATTAGATAGCACATTGGAAGTATTAATGTTATTTTTCTTAATAATATAGGTAATACTATTTCTGTAATATAGTAATTAAGTTGTAGCCAATAGTAGAATTATATTTTGTCCATGATTTCCAAAACTTTATTTATATAAAAAAGCCGATTACTTATAAACGGGTATTTTAATTCATCAAAATAAACGCGTTTATAATATTTTATAAGTAATGTTGTTGTTGTTGTTGTTGTTGTTGTTTAAGGGCGCGTCGACGGCAGGATCATTAGCGCCTTTTATAAGTAATGTTTCTTCCATGAACTAATAAACAAATCCATTTAAAAAAATTAATATTCTACGAATGCATGTAAAGTAAATAGTAAAAACAGCACAATTATTCAATTTACCCATTTGTGTAAAGGACAATGAGCACTTTGGTTTATCGGCGCCAACTGTTCATGCTAATGTAATTTGAAAGGGCTATTATTAAGCAATAACTTTTGTTAAGAAGGTCATATTAAATTCCATTTAGAAACGACAAAAAATCATTATGTCCTAATAAAACTGACTTAACAAACAAAATATCGCGTGCAGTAGCGGTAGCAAGGCGAGCGAACGATCTGTTTCTCTGAATTCGAGACGCGAACTAACGAACTAAAAGAGCGAACTAGTTCGCGAGGGAGCTGCGAACTAAACTGAGCGCTCCCCTTCGCTTACTATTATGCGCAAGTCTATTGGGCAGTGCGTTTTCGCACTGCCACTTGCTATTCGGGAGGACCGGGGTTAAACTCGGTTCGGTCATCCTGTCTGCGGTTTTCCGTGGTTTCCCTCAGACACTCTAGGCGAATGCTGGGATGGTTTCCTACAAGGCCACGGCCGACCTTCCATCCCCCCTTCCTCCCCGTAGTATAGTTTGGCTGAAAAGAGTCTCCTGTGACTCTCCAACAGCCCGCCTCCCAGCCTTCAGCTGGCAGGAATGAAATCGTAAAAAAAAAAATAAAAAAAACTTGATTAATTACGTTAGATGGCTTCAAAAGTAGGGGCAATAAGGATTGTCCGGTTGCAATCAAACTTTATATTTCAAATGTTTCAAAAAAGATGGACATTATATTGCAAAGATCGCGGACGTTTTGGGAAGACGTATGGATGCTAACTTATTTCAATGTAGATAAATATATTGTTATTTATACTGACTCCAAAAAGATATCGATCACCTGGAACCGGATACTATCGAATTTCCTGGTATATGTATATATTATTATTATTATATCGTTTAGCCCACTAAGGAGCGCGTGGACCATTAATTTGCATTGTCCTTCTTATTCTTCTTGCTGTTCTTCTTATTTTCCTTTCGCTGTAGGCTTGACGTCTCTCTTGTGTCCATGTATTTCTAAGTTTCAGATTTTTTGATGTTGGGCTCTTTTAGGGGCAAATCTATGTGAGGTGATCAATTGTCTATATTTACAGCGTGTCGATGTCAATGGGTCAAGGCTGGCTTCTGCGACGTCCTTCTGGGTTTCTATAAACCAGCGTGCTTTGTTTTGTCGGGGACCGTAGACGATGTGCAAAATTTTCTTGGTAAGTCGTGAGTCATCCATTCGTGCTATATGTCCATAAAATTTCATGCGTCTTTTCCGTGCGAGTGAGGTGAATCTTTCTGTCAGTGAATACAGTTCTTCTGAGCTTTTTCGCATCCAGATGCCATCTTGGATTTTGGGGCCGAATATTTTTCTCAGTATCTGTCTTTCTATTTGTTCTATTCCTTTAACATTTACCGTTAATGATGATGTCTCCGTCGCATACAGTGCTCCTGGAAGAACGACGATGTGGTAGTGATGGAGTTTGGCTTTGGTGGAAAGTGATTTCTTATTGTAAGTATTCCAAGTAATAGCATATGCTTTTTGCATTTTTTCAGCACGGTTTTTGTGGGCTTCTTTCTCAGTTCAAGTGTTCCCAATAATTTCTCCTAAGTACTTAAAGTGTTTAACTTGTTTGATAGTGCCATATTTGGTCACGAGTGGCTTCAGGTTTGTGCTTTTGGAGTCCATATATTGCGTTTTCTCATAAGAGATTTGGAGTCCGGTTTTGATAGCTATCTCATGAAGCTCCTCAACAGCATGTTTGGCTTCCTCAACAGTTCGTGTAATTACTGTCAGATCATCCGCAAAAGCAAGGCATTTTATGTTGATTCGTTTACCCTTTGTTCCCATATATATTCCAGATATTTCTTTTTTCCATATGCTAATGATCTTGTCTAGTACCAAGTTGAACAGGGGTGGTGATAACCCATCCCCTTGTATTGCACCAGTTTTAATTTCAAAACATTCAGAGATTTCGCCTATAAATTTCACTTTTGAAGTTGTATTTATCAAAGTTTGTTGAATTAAAATTTTATTATCTACTCCATATTCACGTAGTATATTGAACAGCGTAGTGCGGTCAATCGAATCATATTATTTTTGATATATTAGAAATAAGTATGTAATTGTAAATTAAAATCAAGTGATAAATTTTAGTTGATTTAAAAAAAAAAAAAATAACATCTGCCTATATTCGTCGTCAATATGTCCTCAAAACAGTAGTTTGCTTAACCTCTTCCCTTAAAGTCTATTCCAAGTTTCCTGCCTTCGAGAACAAGCGTTGAGAAGGTACCGACTAGTTTACTATGTGCTGCGAGATACAAGATTAATTAATCGTCGCAATCAGTCTTTTCTATTTTAGTCTGTGTATAGGCCAGTGATTTGTAGTGCTTCCAGAAATAGAAATCCTAGGCTTTGGATGATGTGGATGAAAAGAAAACTGCCTTCTTATTTTCAGATACCATTCTTCGTATTTGTGTCATAGCTTAAGAACATGCACCAGATTTTTAAAATGCAAGTTTTTAAATCGTGGATCTAATAAAGTGTACACTGCCATTAATCGCGAATATTCGATCTGAACAAAACTTTTTCTATTTGCAATGAAACATTTTTCTTTAATCGCCCAAAATGTTAGAAGTAATTTTCATGTCAAGGTACTGATCTATCGCGCAGCTTATAATAGGAATTACTTTTAAAATACTTACTTATTGCTCAGCAGATGAACCTTTTTATAGCTTCAAGTCGCCATACGACATGGGAAAATTCTTTGATTATAGCAAGCTCAATTGCTGCCAGCATCGTTGCTCCATCAATTTTGGAAAAAAAATTATTTCACTTATGTAGGGCGCAGGTTCAAGAAACCTTTGATGCATATAATACATTGAGTTCCAGCGTGTTTTTTACATCTAGTATGACTTTCAGAGATATTCCTTCTGAAATTTTAATTTCGATTTGTTTTATTTTTAATTCAAATGTGACTTTTTGTCATTTCTTTACATATTTGGTGATATTCCTGACACGTTCGATAACATTGCTTAGATAGGAAGTTTTACGTATATCATCCTCAGCAAATAAATTTATCATATGAGCAAACCGTGACACATGTTAGCCTGAACTAAATGTCTCCTTCATAGCTTTCTCACATTGGCACCGGAATCTGTTACGAACGCCATAACTTTATCTGACTAAATACTCCAATGCGTTACAGTAACTGACAACTGATGATAAATACACACCCCTGTTTGACTCTCATGTAATTCATTCGTGATTGAGTTTAATTCAATTTGCAGCAAAAATGCACTGTAATTGCCAGATAACCATTTTTTTCATGGTTTAAGATGAGATATCAGTAGTAATAGATACATGTTCTATATTTTTCAATTTCTTCATCATAACTTTCGAAACTTTTAGTATTTTTTATTAATTTTTTCTTTGACAATTATTAATTTTTGCTTTCGTTCATTCAAAAAAAAGGGCTTTGTGCAAACTGCTTCATTAAATGCTTAAATAGTTGCCTTCAACCGCATTAAATGGTCTGTTATCAACACAGATGAATTAAGTAATTGCATCAGTTAAACGGTCATATTTTATACCCCATTTAGAACATGTTTTCAAAGACTTTATTTATTTTTAGTGTGTTTGACGAATTAATGGCCTAACCGAAGTATCTTGATTTTCGATACCCTATTCGAAAACCATCTCTAAAGTGCTGTCCACTGATACTGACGCGGCAGATGTTGATAGCTTATCAAAAAAATATTAATTCTGAGATATATTTTAACCATAAAATTATATTTACTGAAATATTACAAACAACACTAAATAACTACTACTACATAAACCTATTAATATTATGGTAGAAAGTTAAAGTAGTTATAATTGGAATATTCTAATAACTCCGAAACAAAGAACTAGGAACAGTATAATATTAGCCATTTATGATAATATTCTTTTAAAAAAAATGCTAATCTACGAAAACGTAGACAAAATATATGGGTTTTCAACAGATTTATATCGGAAATTTCACATTATTTAATACAAAAGTGCACTATTTACTTCCTGAAATCTAAATACTTACCTGTGGTATTTACTTTCGTCTATTTTATGATGTTTCGCATGAGCAGCAAAGTTACTTGTATTGACGGATGTGTTGACGTGTTTGTTTCATATCGTGCAGTAATCTCCATCTTTTTCTTCTTAAAATTACTTCTTAGATTACAAACACTACATTCACAAAAACAAACGAGATCGGCTAAACAAATTTGGAAAAGAGACACAAAAACCAACGAAAACAAGCGAAACGCAACGGATGAAATAATAAAATGAAAAAATGTGAATGAGAAGCGAATGACTCAAAGATGTGCGGTAAATGTAACCATAGAGTGGGAAAGGACGTTATCGATTTTGCTATCGAGCTAAGTCAGCGTTTAACGTAGTCATGTTTGGTCCCTGTCACACAAACATTTGTTTACAGGATTTTTTTAGTGCTAAGGGATTTGTAGCTGCCAATATTTCATTGCATCGTATCGATATTATCGTACCGACCATCTAAAAATATCGATATAAATATCGATATTTTGGTCCGATATTATCCATATTACCGGCTGACCAATACATGGTTACAGCCTAAAAAGACAGCCCGCATGAAGTGGCAGTGTGCTGGTTTGGAGGAAGGATGAAAGATGAACTAAAACAATGTTGTAGTGGAGTCGAAGAGATCATGACGAATACCACCAGACTGATAGGACAAAAACACATACAGGGTTGCTGGGGTCAGTTAGAGAATCGCCCAAGACCATTCTGCTTGGAGAAGACTGTTAAAGTTCTACCTGAACTCACAACTCTAAGAGCCGACATCATTTCATGCTTCAATTGGCTGACGATTATTTTAGCAACATAAAGCACAGAATTCGCGAAAATTTCAATTTTGGGATTTCATCATCTACATTCAGGTTATTTGCTTAACCTGAATTCCATTCGTATGTTTGAAACCAAACTTCTATTTTCCTGACAGATTTTACTAAAAGTAATCAGAGTAATCTTTTTAGTAAAAATAAATACATGAGTAGCCATGTAAGGACCAATTTGTTGCCGAGCATGTCTCAAAAATGGCTCTACCTAAGAACAAATTTGTTCATAATATCAACAATATTCTATATTTAAACCACAATATTAAAAACACTTACATCTAATATACACTTGCCGACAAATATATTGAAACACCCAGAAGACGTGGCCAGTTCTCAGCGTAACTTCGTAAACATACAGCGTCCGTAAATGTTTCTTTTAAAAAAAAAAAAAAAATAAGGCCTTCGGTCTTTGGTGACCATTCAGCAAGCTCCAATCTGTTTTTGTAGCATTGCTGTATCAGTCTTTAACAATGATATTGTGGACACAACTGTGATGACAGCACAAGACGAACAAAACACTTAATTGAAACCACCCATTTCCGAGGCTGGATTCAAACCGGCGGCCCTTACAACGCGAGGCCAGCGTACTGGCCCCTACACTGCCAGCGCTGACGTCTGTATATGATAAAAGTTGAAATTCTCTATAACTGGTAACATGGCCAACAGAGTGTATTAGTGTCCTTAGAACGGTAGATTCCGCTAAATACCTAGGGGTAACAATTCGTATTAATTTGTCGTGGAATGAGCATATCGAGAATGTAATTGGGGAAGCAAATCGAATGTTTCGATTTCTAGGTCGTAATTTAAAACAATGCACTCCGGAAGTTAAATCGAATGCATACAAGTCACTAGTGCGGCCTCACTTAGAATATTGTTGCTCTGTATGGGGTCCCCATCAAAAGGGATTAATGGAGGCATTAGAGATGGTCCAAAGAAGAGCCGCCCGATTCGTGACAGGTTTTTATAGTTGGAGGGAAAGCGTAAGTGCGATGTTGAAGGAGTTAGGTTTGGAAGACCTGGAGCACCGAAGGCGTTGCTCTCGACAGAAGCTAATTGAAAAATTCTCGATTGATGTATTTCGGAATGACAGTAAACAAATATTGTTACCAGCAACATTCATATCTCGGAATGACCGCGAAAATAAGAGAAATCAGGACCAGAACCGATTCATTTCTGTGCTCATTTTTTACACGAACCATTAGGGAGTGGAATAGAAAGGATTTACCGGGCGACTAAACATAGAATACTACAGGAGTAGTTTTCGATAAAGTACTCCTGGGTTTTCCATGGTTTCCCCAGATCGCTCCGTGCGAATGCTGGGATGGTTCCTCACAATAGCCCATGGGCGTCTCCTGCCATATCCCATATATCTCTTCCAAACCATTACCCTCCCGGATAGGTGCAATGCACCCTCCGCCACACACTTTTAGTGAATCGCGGAGTAATAGTAAAAGTATCGTTCGTGCTTAGTATTGTTTCCAGGCCTTATAGGATATATAAGGGGCATGAACAGCGTCAGATGTTGAGTGATCACTGAGAAGCCATGGAGATGCCGCACAATGGTCTGAGGCAGCATTATCATCACCTGACAGAGTTTCAAAGGAGTCTCATTGTGGTGCTCCATTTGGCTAGTTAGAAGAATCGTGCAGTATCCAGATTTGTGGGAAATTCCGATGTGACCGTGGGCCAATGTTGGACTGTTGGGAACATGAAGGCAGGCATACTCGTCCTCAAGATTCTGATCGACCACGTCTGAGGATCGCCGTATTGTGCAAAGCACATCGTAACACCTTCACATCTGCGCCTGCCGTCCGAAAACAAGTAATGGACTCTCTGCAACATTCTGTGTCATCCCGCACTATCAGCAACAGGGCTAGGGAATTATTGCCCCAAGCTTACGCTGCAGCTAAAACCATAACACAAAAGGCTGCGTTTGGAGTGGTTCCTTAACCTAGAAGCCTGACCTATTGATGAATGACGTCACATTGTGTTCAGCGATGAATAGTGGTTCGACACTACCCAGGATGACCGTCGTCGGCGAGTATGGTGGTGACCTGGGAGGGATCCAATTCTTTCAGTGTTGTGGTGGGGTACAGTAGTGTTACTCCTGGCGTTAAGGTGTGTGGAACCATCGGGTTGACTTAAGCTCACCGCTGGTAGTGAAAACTCATACGGCACAATGGTACGTCAATGACATACTCCGTTCTCATGTGTTACCCCTCAAGCGACGTGGTGCCATTTTTCAACAGGACAATGCTCGTCCACACATGGCAACGTGTCCCTGTGAAATGTCTGCGTGATGCTGGGGAACTCCCCTGGTCAGCAAGATTCCGAGATCTGTCCCCGATAGAACATGTGTGGGACCAGCTCGTACTTCAACTCTGTCCCAGTGCCAGTATCCAGGTCATCAAGGACCAGATACTACAGTTATGGGTCAGCTTGCCTGAGGAGAGGATACAACGGCTTAATGACACTCCAACTAACGGAATCAGTGTATACATACAATACAGAGGGGGTACAACGTCATACTGATAAGTGGGCTCATGCAGCCAAACCCCTTGTAAATTTGACTCGATTCGGTGATCACTGAAATAACGTTACATACGAGTTTTGGAAATGAGTGAGGAAAGGCGGCATCCATAAATTACGTGAGGTGTTTTAGCAGATTTCCGAACCCCCCCCCCCCCTCTCTCTCTGGTGATACTTCGTGAGATCTTGTCCGACCCCCCTCCCTCCCCCTGGTGAGATCTGATCCAACCCCCCCTAGAAATCGCCATCCCAACTTTTTGAGACCTTTTTTTTTGGTCTCACCCTTCCAAAGTCGGTAACAACCCCCATTTTTTGACGAAATACCCCCCCCCCCAATCAACTTTCGCTCCATTTGTAGACTTTTTTTTTAGGTCCACAGTCCAAAACAAATTTCCAAAATCTCACGTGAGATTTCCGTTGACTCCCTCACACCCTTGGTGAGATTTCCCCAAAAACCCCCGCCCCCCTATTTCACCTCACGTAATTTCTGGACGCCCCGAAAGAAGGTTGTGGAAGAAGCTTAAAGAAAGAAAAGACAGGCTGGTAGGTCATATTTTGAGACATGCTCGAATGGTTAATTTGCTGGTGGAGGGAACAGTCGAAGGTAAGAACTGTATAGGAAGACAGAGATTAGAATATATGAAGCAGATAATTGAGGACGTGGGTTGTAAGGGGTATATAGAGATGAAGAGGTTAGCTCAAGATAGGAAGGGATGGAGGATTGCATCAAGCCAGTCGAAAGACTGATGACAGAAAAAAAAAACCTTCTCAAAGAGTATCGTCTGATCCAGCACATGGCAGACATGTGTTTAACTCATTCGGGGACGGAACCATAAATACGCAAGGCTCGACTGGCATTTGTACAGTTTTTTTCTACTAGTGTTAAAGAATCAATCATGGCGTTCCCGCGGGGTACTTTTTTGATTTTACGAAATGAAGAAACTTCATACTGCCTTCATCATATCCACCAAGTGTGGCGAGTGAGAGGTAATACTCTTGCCTCGCATCCGGAAGAACTCACGTCCGAATAGCCATATTCGGCAGTCCAGAGTTCGGTATTTAATCAAGGTGAATGCTGGAATGCTTCATTCAAAAGCCCATGGCCGGATTTGTTACCGTTCCTTGCCCCTAGTCCCTTCACTACTTTTATAACCTCTTCGAGGCGTAAAGTAAGAAAATAAAAAAATTCTGCACTTCACATAAGACTTGTTTGGTCGTCCATGACCTGTTGGCAGGGTTTCTTATAATCTGCGCAATCTGCCCCTATCATAGCCGCCTTATCCTAACCCGATATAGGAGACCTGCAGTTTAACGTGGAAAGCTGTACCGGTGGTGAAGGTCGGGTTAAATCTCCGCCGAAAAAGAAATTCGAATCGGCGACCTTTTGATCTCTAGTATGACGCCTTAAGCACTGACACACCAGACCGCTCTTAAACTTCTATTAATGATTGGTTTCTTTCACCCTTCTGATCGTTTTCAAACGTGAAAGGCTATAAGCTGATATGAGCAAAAGCAGCTCAGTGCTTATTTGTCATAGTCTGGTATATTAGACACCGAGCGTGGTGGGTGAACGGTTAACGTTCCGGCCTCGCATTCGAGAGGACGTGGGTTCCAATCTCCGTCCGGGCATCCAGATTTTGGTTTTCCATGTTTTCCCCAAATCACTCCAGGTGAATGCCGGGATGCTTCCTTCAAAAAGGCCATGGCCGTATTCCTTCCTGTTCCTTGTCCCGCAGTCCCATCCCGCCTCTAATGACCTTAGCCGTCGACGAGGCGTAAAGCAGTAAATATATATATATATATTAGACCAAAGCTGCTCAACCCCAGGCTCGCGGCCCATAATGTGGACGAATTTTAAATGGCCCGCGTGAGCAAGTTTGAAAATTCCTACCTAGTTGAAAATATGTTTCGAAGACCAAATGATTCACGCGATTGGCTCTCCTGCTCGCAAGGTCAAACACCGGTAGTGTCACGGTCCCTTTGTGCTTCGAGAACCAGATTTTAATTAACTAATATTGACGTTTTTCCCATACTCAAAGATTTGAAAGAGATCAAGATTGTGATCCTCAATTGTTCTAAGTAAGAATTTGAAATTAGGTGCTTATTACTGTCGTTTCAGAGCAGATTCCAGAATTTTGAAAGTAAAAAAACAAAATATATTTTTTTGTGAATCTTTTCATAATCTGTTTGATTGAAATAATCATTTATCCTGCCAATATTCAGTTGGAACTCACTGAATTGCAAAATCACTCCGCGTAAAAAAACATTTTTGCAGAAGGATTTCTTCAAAGTTTCAAAATTCTTTAGAAGATTTTGCAGATTTCCGGAATCTGGTACCGAAAGAAGACTTTCCTGTAATAACTGACCTGGCCTTTCATTTCTTAAGAAGTTTTGGATTAACATACGTTTGTGAAAAGATTTTTTTTTTCAGATCTTTGCTATGCAAAAAATAAATACCGCTCATCTCTAACTGACCAACATATTTCTGACTTGTTGTTACTATCAACATCTGATCTGATGCCTAGAATAGGAAAATTATTAAAACAGAAACAATGTCAGAAATCACATTGATTGTACCAATTACCTTAGGTTTTTTTTTTTTTGATTTTTGTTACATAGAATTTTGTTTCTTCATTTGGCAGAAGATGATTTATTGTATTATTTAAATAAACGACAATTAAATTTCAGAATATTGGATTTTTTGATTTTTTTTTTTTTGTTGCACCTTAAACTCATTGTTTATTAAATGAAACAAAAATGGGAAATATGGCCCGCCACACATTTTTGGATCGTCCGTTTGGCCCGACTGTTAAAAAGGTTGAGCAGCCTTGTATTAGACCATTGTGCATGAAGGTCACACTGATGACTCTGTGTCAGCTAGCCAGCTACTTTGCAGAGCACCTTGTTGACTGGGAGTAGCTTGGTACTGTGTGTGGCCCGTGCAGCCGTACAGGAAGAGATGGCACAGATGTAAGCGGCTCAACTGTGGAAGCCCCGGCCTTGTGGTAATGGGATCAGCCGAGATGAGAGAAGCCCTGCCGACTGGAGGGCGGGACGGGCCGGCTTCCCGCCAACATCCTCCTCACTGCCGCGACAGGCGTCCGCGCAAAGTGGCCGCGGTCCACGGCTCCTCCAGCTCAGAAGGTCAAAACACAAGTTCTTACCACTTTGCCCTTACCTTCCTTTCTTACTATTTGGAATGTTTTTTTTTTTCAGTTTCGTATTATCATTTTGTTCCTAATATGGAATATGTGCCACAGAGTAGCTAGAGAGTGATTTACCGCACATACAAGTACTAGTACCTATCCTGACATATGGTGCTGAAACCTGGACAATGAAGAAGTGGGAAATCAGCAGGATACAAGCAACTGAAATGAAATTTTTAAGAGGTAGAATGAGCGTTTCTAGAATGGACAGGATAAGACACGCCATTAAAGAGGAACCCCTACAGGAAACGACAGAGAAGACCAGACTAAGATAGTACGGACATTTAAAGAGAATGGAGAAGCAGAGAATCCCAAGAACAATCTACGAAATTAAGATGCGTGGTAAACGACGCAGGTGAAGACCAAGGAATTGAAAGGAATGGAGGAGTGTGTACTGAAGAGAGGAGAGGACCGGACTAAAGTGGTGACAGAGAGGTGGTGGGATGAAAGAAGGAAATGGAGAGGCTTGTGCAAAAAGCAGACGTGGTTGGGGATAATGATGATTTTCATTTTCTTTTCATTTTTTTAATTTGTTTTTTACTCATGCTTAAATTGTTTATACACACACACACTTTCTCTCTCTCCCTCTCTCTCTCACACACACACACACACATATTTATATACACTTGTACTCGGTCGCATACATTCACTCACATACTGGCACATTTCTCATTTATTACTATGTGTGCATTGCGCTGCACGATAAGCCATTGCTCCTCACTGTGCGAATTTCTAACTCGGAACCTTAAGTAGTAACGTCCGATGTTGAAATTACACTCAGTCTTTCAAGACCTCCTACTTCCTGTACCTTAATGAGATACTTTTAATCTTCTCAGTTTGAGTAATAACCGTAAGAAGAATATAGAAATCAATGTGTCTCCATGAACATTCTAAAATATAGGTTCCCAACCTGGGTTGGGGGGGGGGCTGCCTCCCCCTCATCCCCCCTCAGGGTGTCAAGAAATGTCAATGGGTACGCGGGGAGCGAGGCAGCATACCCCAGCTCTATACCGTCGCAAGTACTATGTCTCCTTCGCCTCCTCTTGGGGTTGAAAATCTTTATTCTAACATCACATACTTAGCGAGTCTTCCCTCAGATGTCATTGTTAGTACTGGAAATTGGGCATTTACCTTATTAATAATAAAATTGTGGTGGGGAGAGGGTGGCGTAGGATTTTTTCTTTTCACGTAAGGGAAACGTGGTAAGAAAACTTTGGAAACTCCTATTCTAAAGTTAAGAATGAGGTGTTCCTCAAAGATCAACTCTTGACCAGTGAATTCTTCACGGGTGTCCAGCCGGACAGAGTCATAGAATGACGACGTTTCAACAACCTGCTCGGTTGTCTTCATCAGGTCTATTTTAGATACTGCTTCTCGAAATCTCCATTTACATAACTCTTGATCTTCTGCTATTTACTAGTAAACGAAAATGACCGCCCACTCGTATTAGCTAGTAGTAACAATAAGCTGCTCATTGTATTGAGACCTGTATATATTTACAAGACAATATCGGGAAAATACTTCCAAATGTTACTCTAAATTTACGAAACAGGTGGTACAGAGCAAATAAATTAGTACTTACCACAATAAATTTAATTTATTCCCCCCTCCCCCCCCCCCCCCAAAAAAAAATAATGTTCCACTGTAACGTAATGTCTAAGACAAAAAGCATTCAGTGAAAGCATTTACACGAAATTACTCAGTGGGTAAATATATTGAAACATAAAGTGAAAGAAATACGTGCATCAAGTTCCTAAAAAAATTAAGGAAACTATATATTTTTAGAACTTTCTCATAAAGAATTACATCCATTGTAGCCGATGTGGAATTTGGTGTGGTTCCCATATCTACACTCTCAACTAACTTGTTATCTCACTTACAAGATTTGGCGAAAAGTCAAAGTTATAAGCTTCAGCTCTAGAAAACTCATTCTGGAAACTACATAGACTCGCTGAAGATTAATTTACCACGAGAGAAGAATAGAAATTAAATCTTCAATGTAAGCTTCACGTGTGTTCAGCGGGATAGCGTCATAAAAACACAACGTTTCGACAGCTGGCTCTGCTGTCTTCATCAGGTGCGGAAAGCTTCATGTGTTGTAAGCTAGAAGCCACAGCCTAGACTGGCGTACTGGAAATAGTAAGTAACGGACTTCCACTGAACCAGTCTAGACTGTGACTTCTATCTTACAACATCTGAAGCTTTCCGCACCTGATGAAGACAGCAGAGTCAACTGCCGAAACGTGTTTTTATGACGCTATCCGTGAAGTATACATTGAATCAGTACGCCGGAAAGTCTCCACTCATAAATCTTGTGAGGTTTGCAGATTACATTGAACTCTTTGCAGAAAGGATATGAGGGGGGGAAAAAAACCTGCTTCATCGTCTGAACATAAAACTTTCGAAAATAAAACTCATGAAAAATTTCCCAGAAAAACGACGGGTTAGTTAAATTTTGTATTTGAATATACTGGAATATGGATCCTGTGATAGTAATCAAATGTAAATCCAAAACGATACAAACATGTAAGTCCAGAACATCCTTTTTTTTTTTTTTTTTTTTTTGCTGTCGTTAGTCTTTCGACTGGTTTGATGCAATCCTCCATCCTTTAATATCCTGTGCTAACCTCTTCATTTCTACATACCCCTTATAGCCCATGTCCTCAATTATCTGTATCATATATTCTAATCTCTGTCTTCCTCTACAGTTCTTACCTTCGACTGTTCCCTCAACTAACAAATTAACCTATCCAGCATCAAAATATGACCTACCAGCCTGTCTCTTCTTTCCGTTAGATTCTTCCACAAACTTCTTTTCTCACCCATCATTTCCAAAACTCGTTCATTTCTTACTTTGTCAGTCCACTTAATTTTCAGCATTCTTCTGTAGCACCACATTTCAAATGCTTCAATTTTCTTTATTTCCGGTGTTCCTAAAGTCCATGTTTCGCTACCATAAAGTGCTGTGCTCCACACAAAGAGTATCAAAAAGTTCCTTCTAATTCCTAGATCAATATTGGAAACTAAAAGGTTTCTCTTTTTCATGAAGGCTCTTTTTGCTAATGCTATTCTGCTTTTAACATCATTCCTGCTTCGGCCATCGGTTGTAATTTTCTTCCCAGGTAACAGAATTCACTTACTTCTCCTATTGCATCCGATCCTATTTTTATATTTAATCTACTAGTATTGGTATGATTTCTGCTACATTTCATCACTTTTGTCTTGCTTTGATTTATGTTCAGTCCAAAATCTTCCTTCAGTATTTTTTCATGCCATTCAGTAACTTCTCAATATCCTCAGCCCTCTCTGCCATAAAGAATCATTTTATCTCACAAAGTGTATGAGTAGTATATATGTCAGCTGTGAAAATAAGTGAGGAAAACTGAATAGATAATATGTTACTGAAGTGGAGCAAATATCTAAAATGTACTAATTGAACGTGCTTAGTGTTACAGAGGCAGCAGGACCAATCTACTAAATTTGTAATTGAATTAACTACACTTTTTATACCTAGTTCTGTTTGTTCAGCAAATTGACAAACTGATATTGATCTATGTGCTTAAAGCAGAGCATGTATTTTAAAAGGATTTAGTAACTACAGAAAAGATTTTATATTCGATTAGATATCGTATCATACTAAACAATAATGTTCATAAAAGTACTATGGTTATGTAATTCATCTACAATTTACCAAACATACCTGTCGTCGACATAAATAATCATTCATTGATTGCCTACCACCTTACATAACAGCGATTTATTTAGAATCAATTTTGTCTTTTCATATCACAAATCACTGAGTTGAGTTTAATTCAGGTGGTGGTTTTGGTGTTTCACTTGTCAGCAACGTCAATTTCAGACTTATCGTAGATTACGAAATGGAACGAAACAGATCTTATTTTCCACAGATCAAAGTGTATCGAAACAGTCTATGGTCGGTCACATAATGATAGGATTTCCTGCTGTATAATTCACACACCGAAGAGAAAACATTAAGTTTAAGAAAAACCTATTCATTTCTTTTACCAACAATTTTTCCGTCTTATTTGATAGTTTCGTGTTTAGGATAAGAAAGAAAAAAGAGTAAGGATTGGCGGAAAGAGGATAGAATGCATCAGATGCGCTAATGATATCAGCTGAGAGTGAAAAAATGTTATCCACAATTTTAATAATGTATGTGAAGAATACGAAATGAAGATTAATATTCAGAATACGATAGAGATCGGATAATAGAAGATACAATGAAACACAGAGCTACTTTCGGGAGATTCATACAAAATTTAAAGCATTTCTAGGCTAAGGAGAAGATGAAAGGTAGCAACATCTGGACTCAACAAAGTGAAAGGGTGAAGAACTATTGAGAGTCAAGAAAAGGAGCATCAAGATGAACGCGTAGTCTTCAGATTGCCAAAAGAGAAGAAAAACTGAGAATACAAACTGTGTGATATTAAATACAAAACTTCATGTCCATAAGGAATTGAACAAGTAGCAGTATCTAAATATATTGGATCCCTTATGGCGGAAAATATGAATTTTGGACGGAAAATAAAATTCACAATTGTATTGGTTAACGATGCTTGCAAATGGAATAAGGAAAACTACGATGTGACTATCTGAAAAAAAGGCTAACAAAAGAATGACTAAATGTTTCGTGTGAAGATTGGCGTGGCATTTGAGGAATTAACAGGCTTTTGAGATATGGCTGTGGCCAATTATGGGAAACATCAGTTCGGTGGACAGCAAAGGGTGAAGCGATTGTATTGAGAATTAGTGAGAGGAGAAATATTTTGAAGACTGTGAAAAATAGAAGGGAAAATGGTTAGTGTATTTGATAAGATATCAAATTATTATTTTTGACGTGTATGAAGGTAATGAAAATCGAAAAAAAATTAGAAGCCTATTAAAATTCCGTCTGGTTGATGATATTAAAATGACAAGAATGGTTGCACTAGAATCTATATCTATAATCTGCAATTTATAAAGTTGTGGGTAGGAGAGGGTGCTTTATACCAAAATTTACTCTGTTTCTGATCCCGAATAACACGAGAGAAAAAAAAAAAAATTATATACGTGTCAGTACAGAACCTAATTTCTGCTACCCAAATAGGTTGGTGTACTAAGTATTTCATGGCACTCATAAATGAAAATAGTTGTTCGCATATTTACCAATAAGTTCAAACGAAACACAACCTACATAACCATCCCATGACGCTTTCGTAAGGACTATGGCAAGGAGTCATGAATCTCTACACTGTGAACCAAATCCTTGTGATACAGATCCCAAACGGAACAACAATAACCCACATGTAGACGCACGAAAGTTTTGTGCGTTATCTCCTTTGTATGCGCGTAACAATATTTCAAAATTTTACCTATGAATCGCAGACTAGAATGAAGAGAATGGCTGCGGAAAAAAAAGGAGTGGAAAAAATTTAGAGAAGGCATGCCATGTGAAGACCTTCTTATAACAGAACACTTGTTGTTACTGTTAGAATATATGATGGCTGACAGTACGATTATAAACAGCGTGGTGGGTCCATATCTCAGGGCAGGTCATCTGAGAGCAATAATCTCTCTGACATGACGAAATTAATGCAAACCAGTGAGGCCAGCGGAACAATGGCGAGTGGCGAGATGACTGGGAAAGTTTCCCGGAATGCATGTGCGTAAGCTGTGACGGAACCGCCTCGGCAGACAATACGTGTGTCGCTGGACCTCCCACCGCTGTTTTGCATATGTACACCCCCTGCGACCGGTAGCACATTTCTGGGAACAAGACCAACTCCGCCCTTCATTCGGCATTCTCGGTATATTTGGAGAATCCAGCAGTTTGGTGGTTGGCGTTAGTACCTCATTGCTGGAATTGACGAAGTAAGTAGATACATAATGACTGAGGAAAATCCTATCACCGATGAACCGACCAACCTAATTATTCTTCTTATGCAATTTTTCGAAAACGTTCTAGGGTTCAATGGGCGATACCCTGTTTCTGATGCAAAACTAAACGTTTGACAACACAACACACAGTAGCAAAAACACACTGTTCGCATCTAGAGGGCAACACATTTATTTCTCGAAATCACTCAAGAATGGTTCCTTCAAAATGCCATCGCCGAATTCCTTATTGTTCCTTGCTCCCAGTCCTTTCCCGCCTCTAATGACCTCGTTGTCCATGAGCGTAAAGACATAAGCAAAAAAAATAAAAATAATAAGCAGTCTAGGACAGCACTCATACTTGTAGTTGATTTGGACGAATGTAGGTCTTTATCTTATTTAAGCTGAGACGAAATGAAGGCAGCAAAAACTTTGCTACCTACGACCTTTTTTCCATCCTTTTCTAAGCATATAAAAGGAAACACGATATGTGAGCAAGTCAGTGTAGGCAGTCACTGCCAGCTTGTCACATCTGGAAGCTACTTGACACCTGATGAAGACAGCGAAACGTTGTGTTTATACACCATCCGACTGGAAACTAGAAGAGATTGCAATACTATTTATCATTCCATTTTTGTGCTGAATATAAAATTCAGTTATACTGTAATTTTGCTATAGCTATGCAACCTTCAGAATATTTATTAATAACATTGTTAGATATATTGTGTTTTTTTCTACTCACAGACAACATTTTGCCACCTAATATTTTAAAGATGTTTCGATTTGATAATTTTAATTTTCAACAGCGTATTCCACAATACGTAAAATGATTTAGTATTTTTTTGCTTCAGTCATTTGCACACGTCTCTTCCCTATCATCCCATTTGCAATATACCCAGATAAATTTCTGTCATACACCTTTCTTCTTTTCGACCAAGGCTACCTGAGAACCATGCGAAATAATCCATTTTTTTTCTTTTCTTTTCTATGCTCTCAGTATTTCTCTGTTTTTTCAGTATGTTACTTCTCTCATTCAAACTGTTTTTCTTTATTTCTGCACTTTCTCTTGGAAATGCTTGAACGCCACGATATTTTTTTCGAAATACCAATTTGTTAAAGATTTCTTCCTATACATGATTCATTTCTGTTAAGTAAGTTTTCACTTCTGTAATCTGTGTTATCGGATTTTAATTAAAACAAAGCAGACTCATTTCCATCAGGTAGGCCTATCCATAAAACGCAACTCTTCTAGTTGTTTCCGAAAGGTTATCTGTTTCCATACTTACTTCTTTATTACCTTTTTCCATTTGGTCAGGAAATGTTTCCCTCTTTTCCTGCAATTCTTAGATTTCTAATTTCTTTTATGAAGCTAAACTTTCTGCCACATAGACACATTCTGGTTGTTTTATAACTCTGCTGTGGTGTCTAATTTTTGCTTTTTTTAATACTGATATTTTGTTGTAAATACTTTTTGTTGACTGATTTTGAGTTCCCTATTTCGAGATTTTGCTTCAGTCGCCTCTTTGTTTAAGCGCTAGAACATTACAGGTACTTTAAACATATTTTCATTAGGGTCTACTAATTTTCCCAATCTATTTATTAATTACGGATTTGCGGTTGATTGAAAGCGAGGTTATAAGAGGAAGGACATGACTTTGAACAATGAGAAGAAAATCAGCGATCGCTATTTGTGTAAGAACTATCCCGATATTTATCTCGAATGAAACCATGTCATAAAAAAATTATCTGCCGTATGAAACCCGTACTGGACCGCATATTTCTTCCTAACGTTACATTTCACTCAGCACGTTCATCTTTTTTTTTTTTTAATTATCATATTTAAAGGTATCGTTTTACGAAGAGCTCTTCTTGTTGATTGTAATCTGCTCTTGAAATCAACAATATTTATTTCGACATCAGCCGTTGTAAGCATCGACTAATCAGACCAGTTCCCCGCCAGGTGACCTGGAAACATTCTCGCGGTGTTCCGTGTTGTCTGTGAAGGCGACAATCTGTCTGCCAGTGCGCCCTGACCTCGGACGAAGGAGAACCACATCGCTTCCTGACTCACCACAGATATCACGTCATGCAGGCACAGGCTTTACACACTCACTGTATCTTAACAGGGCATTATGTCATATCTTTGATTTCGTCGTTTTGCCGCTTAATAAAATGCTTTTCCTTTAGAGCCATGCCTTGAAAATACTTACTTTTTTTTGATAGCACGTTTGTACATACATAAAACTGTAGTGGACAGTGTCAACAGGTTTTTTTTTTTTTTTAAACTGTATCTCGTAATAAAAACTACATGACCGATTTCGACACAGTTTTCACAATCTGAATTATTACGGCTTATTTTAAAATATTTGGTATGCCTTATTATATTCTATGTGAACGTACTCCGAACCAAGGCTTGGTAATCTGTTCGTAACCTGAACAGATAGGAACCAAACAAATATCCTCCAGATGAAATTTTCTCGGGAAACTAGCAGAGTGGGAACGGCTGCATAATACAGCGTTTCGGCTATCATATGCTCTGCCGCCATTGCCTCCACTCTTACAAATATTCTCCCTACAATCCCGACCACAGATTGCATACCAAATTCACGATAAAAACTCTCATTATCCTGAAAATTCAAACAAACATAAGGAAAATTATTTTTGTGCTCCTATTAATTGTTTTTGCCACTAAAAAAACGTTCTCGACATCATGAAACTGTTATTTTCTACTATGTTAATGACAGTGTAAACATCAGCAGATTGCACCATATTTCAACATTTCTGGAGCGATATTACGGTAGTTCATAAAAAGTGGAATAATCATTCTCTTGACCATATGAATGATCTTTAGGTTAGAGTGTGATATCAGTTATGTCACTAAAGTGAGTTCAATGTGTGCATTAATAGGTACAAATCCTTACAAGACATCAGATATATTTCAAGCTTCCGTATAAATCATAATGAATGGTATACATTATACATGTCAGCAACGATAGATAACTTATTTAAGTTATGGTTTTCGTTGCATTGATCTCATGGTTTGTAATACATCCGTTACATATGTTTATCAAACACATACACATTATACTTCTACGACGACTGAATTGATATGATTTACACAAAATGTTGGTAGTAGTCACTGATATACTGTAGATTTGAGAATCCCCTGCTGTACAATCTTGTACAGTTTTTTTTTTCTTTTATAATGAACCATCCGTATTACACTATTGGGGACAGGAAGACACTGTGCCCTATTCTTGCATTGCCGAGCCTTCGTATGTCCGACGAGCCTTCGTTTGTCCACCGTGTCTTCGTTTGACCACCGAGCCTGGGAAGCCCCAGCGGTAACAGCTCGCCCGGGTAGAGAGGACCGGTCACAGGAATAACTAAGAGTGTTCAAGCGTGAGTAGACGGCAATTTGCACGACAATTATAGGGAATATTATGGGAACGTCTGTGTTTATACCGTTCATAAGTGTTATTGTAAGTGTTGATGTCTCTGATAGCGTGTGGTGTTCAGTGTTCAGTGTACAGTGGTGTTCACGAGAGATGAAATGTGGGAGGGTGTGAAACCAGGTGCCGGCCAATTCAGGACTAATCTTCCTAAAAACACCAAGGGCCACCAGGCTTAGCTTCTCCATACGACGGACGAATCAACATCAGCAGTGCCTTCACTGCATATCCACTGCGGAGAGGTTTGGAATTAATTCATGACTTCGGCGCACAATCTAGTGATTATAAATTGTGCACCAATTGTGCTCCTGCCCTACCGGCCATGTCCTGAGGATGAAAACATGTATCACTACCAGGATTCGAAGTGGCTGAACCCGTGTCCGGACTCCATCGCTGAACCAACAGTGTGGGATGTAAACTCATCAGTAGATTAAAATAACAGTGCCAATTTCTGGATGTTTAGGTCAGTGTTACTATTCTTCTTCTATTGATAAAGTCTCCTTACAGAAGGTTGGCGACCATCATAGAATATGTCTCCCTGTTAACCATTTCTCATAATAAGGATGCAATGTCGTGGCTTTCTAACCACTGCCAGAGGTTCTAAGACCAGGAAACTTTCCTACACCTAGGTCCCCGTTTCGTTTCCATTCTACATTCAAGATAAGTTGCGTAAGACTGTATTTATCATAAAAAAATTTGACCAAAATACGCTGCTTTCCGGCGTTTTATTACGGTCATCAGTTCTCCTGTTTCCGCAGTACGGCGAAGGACTTCTTCTGATCTGAACGGAGAAATTTTTGTTGGGACATTTAGATAGTTTTCCAGGCCATTGATGGAAGAGGACTTCGAGGCCAGACAGTAACACAGAACATTTCGCGACACTACAGCGAATGCATAGTACATTCAAGATGTTTAAGCCTTTTGCAATGTTGCAATAGCAGTGCCAATCCTTCAGTATACTCCTTTTCGGTTCCTGTTTAAATTAGCATAGTAACTATATTGTGCAATATATTAGGCTGACAAGAGATGCAGAATCCAATTGATAGAAACTTATATATCTCAGATTTTATGTTATTCTTATAAACCTGTGATGACTCTGAAAATAATTCGGCTGAATTTAAAAATAATGATTTGAGCTCTATTTACTAGGAACTATTTTTTTGATTTTGTGTCAGACAGTTATCCTACTTTGATTGTTACTGTTTTCACATTAATACTTTAATAAATCGTATTTGTTCATTTTTAAGCCCTACGTTGGTAATTTAAAAGCAAATTTCGCTATTTTTAAGTCATGAGGATTCGAGGCGCAGTCATAAGACATACCTCCCCGTTTCACCGCTCATTTCTCGGACTCACCTGTGAGACCCACCCGTCACAGCAGAACGGAAGTTTGCTCTCACCAGCAGTCTGTCTACGGAATTTACAAGTGTCTTCATACACGTGACTAGTGTGGTTTACGTAGATAAAACGATTAAAATAAATTCTAACAAACAGCTGAACGCCCTTACTGAAGTCGATCGAGTGCTAAATGTTTCGAAATCCTTGAGATAGGAAGCATGGAATAAAATCCAAAGGAAACAAAAGGATCTTATATAACTACCTCCTGATTTACTCCTGGAGTATAAATTCTTTAATGACCGTGAGACCGAAATGGAATAACAAGACCAAAGAAAATAAAGCAGAAAGACAACTTATGTAAGTATCATCTTATTTCATCCTCCCGAGTACAGGTATACAAATTCTACACAAAACTCGTTTTCCTTCTTAGTCAATAAATATTTACAGTAGAAAGAGAATTATAAACGATGCAGTGTTGTTGTAGGTCATTTTACCGCAGTTGCTCGGTAAATTAAACGATAAAATAACGCCAATGCAACTGTTTTTTGTAGCTTTATTGCCGTACGCGTTTCGCCTCTCATCGAGGCATCATCAGCGAGTAATTATTTACATTATTGGTTTTCAGGTTCGTAACCACACATCTTTGCTTTTTCTCCGAAGTATGTTTCATTTACAGTCATTTGTCTTAGCTGCTGCGTACAGGATGTACACATTTTAAAAATTTAATAAAATATTAAAAATTGTAATAAATTGTTATCTAATTTAATCTACTGTGATTGGTATCATTTCCGCTACATTTCAACACTTTTGTCTTGTTTTGATTTATATTCAGTCCAAAATCTTCGTTGAGTATTTTGTTCATGCCATTCAGTAATTTCTCAATATCCTCAGCCTGTTCCGCTAACAAGACGTCATCAGTAAATCGTAGCATACTGATTTTTCTCCCTGAACACTTATGCCACATGAAAATTTTTCTTTTACTTCCTTTATTGCTTCTTCTACATACAAGTTGAATATTAAAGGGGATAGAATACAACCTTGTCTCACACCCTCCTTAACTGATCCATGTCTCTCATGGTTCTCTACTTCGATTATAGCCACTTGATTCTTATACAGTTTATAAAGTATTTTTCTATCTCTATATTTCAGACATATTGGTCAAATAGCTCTTCTGTCTACGCTTTTGCTGCTCACTTGTCTGTGCAGTCTTACCTAATCAGTCAGGAGAATGCTATTAGCTCCAGCTTTGAACTTGATATCGAGTGATGTCATTTTGTTCGCTTCTAGTTTTTAGGGCCGCCTACCTTCTGAATGAAAGATAGAACCTTTACGGATTCAATTATTTGAAGGTTTGTCTGGCCACCTACATTATTAACAATTTGTAAACTCTTCAGCTTAGAAATTGTCACTGTGCACTACTTTAGATTCTTACTATAACCCGTTTAAAATGAAAAAATCATGAGACTAAAAACAATTATAGCGGGTTCAGTTAGGGGCTGAAAAAAATAGCAATTTTAAAATGCATCAAAAGAAAGCAAGGAACTCGCCGAAACTGAAAATGTTCGTATCTTTTTTCTTCCACGAATCCCAAATCTTTTTGTTCTCCCCTCCTTCCCGTCCCACTTAATTTCCGAAACCACTGGTATAAAAATTATTTCACAAGTTACAGGGCTATATAGTTTCCAAATATTAAAGGAAAACTATTGAAATCTTTCTGTAATTATTTGTTCTCGACAAAAAATATGAGTAATTTTAACAAGTTTATTTTTTCAACAGGAAATTTGTTTTCGACAAAAAATCATATTTATCATTCGGTATGGAATTTCATGAATCGGATCACAAATATGTCATTAAAATTCGTTGTCCGCAATATGTTAAGAATTCTTGAGGCCCACCATTTTTTTTACAATTCTTAAATAAATCTTTTGGTAATTCAGTTTCTTTCTTTCTCCGAACAACCCTTTTAGAGGGTTCGATAAATGAACTGTGTTCAGGCATAATTTTCTTCAATTTTCTTGGTGCCCATTCTTCTTTCACCCTCTGAGAGTGTCTTTCAATCTATTCTTGTGTCCACTTTCTTTCACTGTTTGATTTTTTCCTTCTTTGCTGAATACCTGGTTTTTGAGTTACCTATCTAAAACATGGTCTCTCATTAAGTGGGTCTGCGTTAATTCCAGAATTTTGTATTGCAAATTCAGTTTTTTAATCATTACTATTTTTGTGGTAGTTTAGTTAAGAATTTCCTCGTATTACACGTACAGGCTGTAACAGGTGCGTTCTGGTGAAGAGATTAGTTCAGGTTAGGAGCAATGCACGAATCCACTCGAGAAACCGATGACGAAGTAAATTGATTGCTGATCTATCACTGTAACACCTGACTTAGTTTGAGCACAATATAACCTCAGGATGTTGATTTAGAATAGCTTTCGATAATGTTGGGTGGGAGAAGATGTTCAAAACATTTAAAGAAATCAGGTCTGAAATATGGAGACAGAAGAATAATTTATAATCTATACAAAAATCAAGTAGCTATAGTAACAAGGGTAACTCACGAGACACACATTATCAGTCAATAAGGGTGTGAGAACTTGAATGTAGAGGAAGCAATAACGAAACTAAAAGAAAAATTTGAATTTGGCATAAGTGTTCAAGGACAAAAAAATCAGTACGCTACGATAAGCTTGACCTTGACCTGTTTAACAGGCGTCCATTAATTACGTGAGGTGAAATGGGGGAGGTGTCCGGCGAAATATCACCAATGGGGGGAAAAGGGGGGAGGGGTCGACGGAAATCTCACTTGAGCTTTTGAAATTCTTAAAGGACAATAGAGATTTAAAAAAAAAAAAAGAAAAAAGAAATAGGTCCACAAACGATACGAATGTGGACTTTCGGGAGGGGGGGAGGGGGTGTAACGTGTAGAAACGACGCAGATACCAACTTTAGGGATGGTATAACCGCCCTCGGAAGCAGGAGAGCTATAAACGAAAAAAAAAAAAAAACTACGAAATCGATCAGCAGGGGGAGAGGCTCCCGAGGAAATCTAACGTCATCTTAGGAGGGGGTACGACCAGATCTCACTGGATTTGGGGGGGGGGGGGGGGGTCCGGATTTCCGGAAAAACACCTCAAGTCATTGATGGACGCACCCTTAGCGGAACAGACTGAGGACCTCGAGAAGTTACTAAATGGCATGGAAAAAATAGTGAAGAAATATTTTGGACTAAATATAAACAAAAACAAGGAAAGTGTGATGAATTGTCACAGAAATAATAGCAATAAAAGTAGATTAAGAATAAAAATAGGATAGGGTACAATAGGAGAAGTAAGTGAATTCTGTTACTAGTTAACAACTGATGGTCGGAGTGAGAATGATTTTCAAAGCAGAATAGCTGAAGCAAAAACAACCTTCTTGAAAAAAGAGAAATATTTCAGTTCGAAATATTGATCTAGAATTAAGAAAGAATTTTTTTAAACTACACGTGTGGGGCACAAGTACTTTATGGTAGCGAAGCGTTGACCTAGAACACCAGAAAGCATTTGAAATGTGGTGCTGCGGAAAGAATTTGAAAATTAACTGGGCAGAAGTACGACATGAACATGTTTTGGAAACGATGGGCGAGGAATGAAGTTTGGGAAAGAGTTTTACACAAAGAAGAGACAGGATGGTGGGTCTCATTGTAAGACATGCGCGACTGGTTAGTGGAAGGAACAGTCGAAGGTAAGATCTAAATAGGAAGACAGAGATTAGAATACATGAAGCACTTAACTGAAGACGTAGGTAGTGAGGAGTTAGTTGAGATGAATAGGTTAGGCCAAGATAGGAAGAGGTGGAGGATTCCATCAAATCAGTCAAGACACCGATGAATAGAGTTTGGATCTTCAGGACAAGTCATATTTTTTTCCTGACTTCTTTTTGAGCTGTAATGCTGAGTTAAACACTGATTAAACGTATCTGATTGTATTTAAATGTATTTTATATAACATATAAATGCATATTCAGACCAATTTCATAGTTTTGGTCATATTATGATATTATTTATGGCCATATTTGGAGGGGAAAAACTGGACATTTTTTAACAGTTCCGAGAATTCACTAGAAGAAATTAAGATAAATATTCACAGAACTGTATTCCTATTATGGATTGGAGGATAAAACAAAACTAATTGTAACTGAATTGTTCGGAATCCACCAGTCAAGAATTAAAGTTGTACACTATTGTCACCTTTTAAACGTTACTGTTTTTTTTAATTATTTATTTGATCTTAGGTCTTGAATAGACCATACAGTCAGCGTGGTGGATTTACAAGTTAATAACACTAATATTATTAAAAAATATACAGATATATATGGGCATTAAATATGTCCACCTGCCTGTGTCTATCCGCTTCAATCAATGTCTCACTGTCGCCAATACTTTTTAAAATAATCCTGTCATCGTTAAATCTGCTATGGATCAGTGAGTACTGCCATGCCTAAAACAAATTTTTCTAAAAGTGCAAAGCTATGGAGTTACATAAACAAATTTCGAGAGCAGTATTATGGTACATACCAAAGAATTCTTTTCTGTAAATCATGTGAAATTAAAGTGACTTCAACAAAACGATTTATAATTTAATTTCCCAATGGTGTAGTGGATACTAGATAAAATAAACGACGTATAATTGAGCATGTTTTGATGTATAGTAAATTTAAATGTTTGTTCATATTTTGTTATTAGTAGGTCACATTTACCCGTTTTTAAGGTCATATTTGCATGAATATTTCTGTATTATTATTTTTTTATGGTCATAAAGATTTGATAACAAGCTTAACTGTGCAGACCACATTGCACAGGTAGTAGGAAAAGGTTTCAAAATTCTGCACTTGTTGGAGAGAGTGATGAGGGGATGTACTAAAGAAGTAAAGGAATTGGGTTACAAAACTTTGGTCAGACCATTGCTTGAATATGGTAGTGTAGTATGGGATCCACATTTTGAGTATCAAATACAGGATTTGGAGAGGGTGGAAAGAAGGACTGCTAGATTTGTTTCTCGAAATTATCGCAGATTACAATCAGCAACAGATGTGATAGAAGAGCTGGAATGGGACTCTTTGGAAGACATGGGGAGGGCGAAGAGGGTCATGGGAGTGTACAAGGCGAATATTGGTGATGAGGCATGGAAAGATATTGCAATAGGTATGAAAAGTAATGCATGGAAGGGAAAAGATGACCATGACCACAAGCTGGCACTAGATTTCAGGCACAAGGGTGTGGGTAGATTCTCTCTTTTAGGTAAGGATGTTAGGGACTGGAAGGGGTTACCGAGAGAGATGAATAATTTGCCAAAAACTTTGAAAAGTTAAAATTTGTAAAGGGCAAATGTTGGTGGGTGCAGAAAAGGGGGAAGATGGATGTTTAGGGAAATGACCACCGGAGCATGTGCACCATTGCAATTTAATTTATTTAAAAAAAGAGCCGTGCCCTAATGATGACATAGCTACGAGTGGATCTTGTTGAGCTATTCCGGTGTCTGTACCCCGCGTTGATTCCAGTTCTCACGGTCGTCGCTGCTGGGCCCTCCACTTCCCCGCGACCTTGACTCTCGCCCCCGTGCCGGGAAAGTGGCAGATTTACTGTCGCCTCTCACCTGGCGACCTTCACGGATGGAGCCGTCAGCCGCCGCGCCGACGTGTCGAAGGCGCAGGTAGGGCCGGGGGGCTTTTGTCTGGCCGCTCGCCCACCCACCTCCCGCCTCTTGTTTACAAATATTTGCCCGACTCTCGGGGAAGTGAAAGCTGACCGCCGTCCACCCCCGGCCATGGATCACTTTCCGTTCCACCCTCCACCCTGTCTACCTGGCCGCCAACATCCCCTCTCTCTCACCACCTAGGTGGGCCGGACGAACCACCATGGCGACACAGAAACTGTGATCATCGGACAGCTTCCCTCCCATTATATCAATAAAAAGAATATTTCCTTTATAATGTGGTCTTGGAAGATATGGTGGTACTAACGAATATTATTGTGATATTGAAGAAACGTCGGTCAATTTTATCGACTTGCCTTTTAATGAATGTTCCTGAACATCATTTAGCCTTCGACAAATATAGCTGTCGACGTCGTCGAAAATTTAGAAACAGGTTTTATCAATCGGGAAGGGAATTTTGAAGAGTTGCTTTTTATCATATGAGCTATGGTAGGACGTTTCATAGTTCGGATTCCACGTTAAACTGTAGGTCCTAGAGGAAAGGAACTGACCGTCCTACCTCTGACACAATGACTTAGCACGCCTCCTCCGGGACGATCCAACCACCCTTCGTGTTGTTGGTAAAGTTAGTTACGAGAACACATATGTTGAATTGTATCCAGCACAATAACTCTTGAGGTAAAACTGTTTATTCTCTTTTAACGATCTATAATGATCTGGGTTCTAATAACCTGACATCCACTACAATCCCCTGTACCACAACACAAAGAGTCTCTTTCATACGTCAATCATAGATCACATTTATTACAGAAATAATATAACCTGGGAAAACTCCGCAAAAAATAGGAATTATGCTTACTACATCAACAGCTCAGTAAGTATTATTATAATATTTAAATATTGAGCGTCTTCTCGTAATACAGTCTACCAATTTCTCGACATTGATAATATATGGTGATCGTTCAGACACTTTTTAGGTTGGTGTATCTGACGTGATCAAAGACCTAAAAGTGTGAAAGATATTATTTCAAAGAATCACTTGCACTATGCTTTATATGACACTTTTACAAACATAAAATGTAAATCTCCATCTACGACTGAAGTAGACAGATTTGAACACAAATCTCGTTTTTTTTTTTTTTTTTTTTTTTTTTTTTTTTTTTTTTTTTTTTTTTTTTTCTGTCATCAGTCTCTCGACTGATTTGATGCAATCCTCCATCTCTTCCTTTCTTGTGCTAATCTCTCCATCTCAACATACCCATTACAACCCGCGTCGTCATTACCTGCTTCGTGAATTCTAATCTCTGTCTACCTCTACATTTCTTACCTTCGACTGTTCCCTCCGCAAACAAATTAACCAATCCTGTACCGTATGTGTTAAAATACATCGGGCGTGCATCAAGGAAGTGTAATAGGAAAACTATTGTTTTTAATTTCTGTAAAAGATCTCGGATACAACGTGAATAGCAGTTTTAGATTGTTCGCTGATGATGCAGTCATCTATAGGGAAGTAAGAAATTGGGTTGATTGCTTAGAAATTCAGCACGATCAGGATGTTATTTCGGCATGGAGCGACGATTGGCAACTTACACTCAACTGTAAAAAGTGAAACGCAATGAACATAACTATTAAAAAGTATCCGTTTGTTCGGAAGTAAAAAGTAAACAGTTCAGTTATTGATATGGTCTATTCGCCGAATTATTTGGGCATAACAGTACAATGAAACATGAAATCAGACCTGTACACTATTTCGGTCGTGAGCAGAACTAATTCTAGGCTAAACGATTCATTTGTGAAATCTTGAAAAATTATAATTCTCAAACAAAAGATATAGCGTACAAAACTCTCATGCGTCCACATTTGGATTACTGTTGTGCAATTTGGGATCCGTTTCGCAGGGGTTTGATTGACAGCATAGAAAGATTTCAGATAAGAGCCGAACGATTCTTGATTGCTTGCTACAGTCATTACAAAAGCGTTACATAGTTGATTCTTTTTAAAAAAAAAAAAAAAAAAAAAAAAAAAAAAAAAAAAAAAAAAAAAAAAAAAAAAAAAAAAAAAAAACTGCCTAATGTCTCTTAACTACGAGGTCTTTAGAGACGGGAAATGATGGGGGGCAAGCAATGGGAAGGAATTCGGCCATGGCCTTTTGAAGGAAGCATCCCGGCATTTGCCTGGAGCGATTTGGGAAACCATGGAAAACCCAAATCTGGATGCCCGGACGGGGATTCAAACCGCCGTCCTCCCGAATACGAGGCCAGAACGCTAACCATTACACCACCATGCTAGGTAAATTGATTCGTGATTTGGGCTTGGAGTCTCTGGTAGTAATACGACATTCGTCGCGTTTGAACTTATTGCTAAACGTACGTACACCCACTTCCATTTACGAGTGCTATGAAATACTTCGCCCACCAACCTATTTGGGTCGCAATGATAGGAGAGATAAGATTAGAGGAATGAGGTGTCACACTGTGGTTATATTAAATTTTTTTCTCTCGTACCATTTGAGATTTGAATTCACAGAGTAGAGATTAGTTTTGATGCACAACAGCCTCCGCCACCCACAATTTTTTGAACCGCTGAGTATATATGTAGACCTAGATGTGGAAGAGGATTGCGCAACTTGTGGTACGCGGATCCTCGAAAATACAAATGTGAGGCACGAGAGCACAATGTGTGAGATGCGAGTCGAGCAATTAAATAAAAGTTTTGGAATACCCAAGTATTATTATTACTTTTATTATTATTATTAACTGGTTGTAACAATATGGTGATTGCCTTTCTTGACATTGAAAAGGCATATTACAATCTCAGTCAAAACTGAGAGTGGAAAGTAATGAAAGAAAAGTCAGTAAAGAAGGAGGTAGTGGAAAGAGTAAAGGATACGTATGCAGTGTAGTAAGAGCTTTGCCAAAGTGGAAAGAGATAACACCGGATGATTTCCTTCGAAAAAGGGACTAAAACAAGAAACGCCCTATTTATCCACGTTGTATATAGTGATTATGGATGAAATATTAAAGAAGGCGGTGCAGAGCATTAGGGCAGGAAAAACAAAACCAATGCTATTTGCGGAAGACCTGCTAGTTTGGGGAGAAGACGAAAGAGAGGTGCAGGGTCAGGTGGATGTGTGGGAGATGTAGTTGCAGCATATGGCATGAAGTTCTTTGCAAAAAAGAGTGAAGTGGTGATCACAACAAGAAAGAAGAACATGACAGAAATAGGCATATCACTTGTAGGAGGGCAATTAAATAATGTGGAATGTTGCAAATATTTGTAATGCTGGACTGAAGAAAAAGAAGCAAACAGGATTGAGTTAAATAAAAGAGAAAGGTGTGCGTATAGATTTTTTAAGAGTATTAGAGGTCTGGTATGGAGTAGGGATGTTTTGTAAAAGAGAAAGGACGCAATACATATAACGTACTTTGTGCCAATTTTGACATATGGATCGGTGACCTGGGTGATAAAGGAGAGGAACAAAGGAAGAGTACAGGCTATGGAAATGAAATTTCAGAGGAGTAGAGTCGGAATAACGAGAAGAAATAGAATAAGGAATGAAAGAATCAGAGAGATGATCAAGGAGAAACAACTCACAACAAAGAACAGAAAAATTAGGTTACAGTGGTATGAGCTTGTAAAGAGAGCGGGAGAGGAGAAGATACCAAGGAAAATGCTTGGTATGGAGCTGAAAGGGAAGAGGCCCAGAGTAAGAACGAGGGACAGATAGGTTAAAGGTGTTAAGGAATTTGTGGAAGAAGGAATAGGAAATTGGGCGACAGTGGAAGAAGAGAGATGGTTGGACAGGAAGCGCTGGCGAGGCTTTTGTTCCAAGCAGACCCGGCCAGCGGCTTGAAGATGCTCTAGGTGATGATTATGATGATTAAGAGGTCCGTAGCTAATCTCACAGGGATCCGACGTCGAAAAAGGTTGGGAAAGGCTGATGTATACTATGCGATCATCTAGGAATCTGAGAAGTCTGAAGGATGAAGATGACTGATGATAAGCAACTTTCATTCTTAACAGATCGCGCCTGCAGTTCATTGCTAAGCAGCGAGAAGAGCAAACAATGTCCCCGCAGTTTCTGGTCGACTGGCGGTGTTTCACTTTTACCGCAGTGAGAGTAGTTCCATTGTGTAGCGACACATGCACACACAATGGCGAGTCCCGTGAGCTGATCGCGTGTCCGCCGGACTGCGACGGATTTTCTTGCAGGCGTATTCCATGCAGAAGCCGTCCCAGGAAGCAGGCGCCTAGCTGCAAGTCACCGCCACAGTGTCAACGAAAACGGCCGAAGAAAAACCCGATAGCTCTGAGTCAACGGGTCGGTCGGTGCCTTGTGAAGACGGCCCATCGGCAACCCTATCACGCGTCGGTTCATTGGAGGAGTTCCCCGATAGGGAATACCAGAACCGCTAACGGCAATGAAGCTAACTATGAGCAGGAATTTCAGGTTCCTCTGAACTTCTGTGTATAAGATCACACACTCCGTACAATGAAGAGAAAGTATCATAAAATGACGTAGGCTTCATGTTTTAAACTTTCGGGTTTGGTGCTGTGTGTTTCGTGCTGTTGATGTCAACGTTTCGGCCCCAGCCTGCGGCCTTCATCAGGGCTGCTTCAAGTTAATAGACTCGTTTTCCGGTTCACAGGATGGACTGTTTACATTTTTTCGCTGAGATGTTGTTGCTTCTCCGGCAAAGAATGTCTGCTGTTACAGAGAGTTTTGCACTCCCTGGAGCGGTTTTTTTTTTGCCATTAATTGTTACATGTGAATTGCCGGATCTGACAGAGTCACAGTCTTCTCCACTGTCCTTCCACCATTCCTCCTTTTCCTCTAGTTTCCACCGACTCCTCCATCTTGCACACACTTTTTATTCCCTTAATCCATCATTATTATACATTTTCTATGCCATCCTCTAGTCACTCATGTTGCCATATAATCGGACTATAGGTGTCTTATTTTTTCCTTATGGCTTTAAGCCTCGTCGATGAAAAGTTCATAGACGTGGTAAGGCCGTGTTTACACGATGCGAGTTGACTGGAACGACAGTTGGTCGGACCGTCAGTGGTTGGGCTAAGAGAGTGGACTACCATGCTAGTAATAATTAGAAGACAGTGCACTGTCCACTGTGAGGACAGTTCTCTACTCATACATTTTGATCTTACTGGAAATAGTATGTCCATATTACAGAAAGGAATTAACATCGTAGTTAATTTGCTGATTAAAATGTTGAATAATATGAATAATAATTAAATAAAACGTAGAAAAACGTTAAAAGAGTGGATATTAAAAAGAAATGCCTTAAATGCCTCAGTGCCTTTTAAAAAAAATAAAGTTCAATGTACATATAGAGTTGCATCATTTAAGACTAACTGTATCTCAATTTGAAGAGTTATTGTGAAATATTTTTTTCCGGTACATAAAGAAATGACACCGCTATGAAACAATTTTTTGATAGCAGAGTCTCTAAAATCCTTGTTCTTATAATTTTTATTCTTAAAATTCCACGGAATTTCCTCACTTTCATGCAGTTCTAAAGATTTTAATGCCTCTGGTTCACTCCGCTTACGCGACTTGTTAGTTGTAGCCATCTTCATTGTTGAACTTGCACGTCAAAAGTTGGACGTGAACCGAGTCCACTATCCTCAGTCAACTGTCTGTCTTGTACCTGTTCACACGAGGAGAGTGGACTATCCAGACCTGCGTGCGCAGCAAGACAGTATACTCGTTCCAGTCAACTCGCATCGTGTAAACGGGGCATAAAGGATTGGTAGCAAGGAACTGGTAGGTATTCGGCCATGGCCTTTCGAAGGGACCACCCGCAATTCGCTTGGAGCTATTTGGGGAAACTATGGGAAACCGAAACGTGGATGGCCGACCGGGGGTTCGAACCCGCGTGCCTGGCCCACCACGTTCGGTTGGAGTCTTTTTCAGTGTATCTTGCACAGGTATTTCTTTAAATGCTTTCATAACTTGCTCGTACAACAACTTGTCCAGTGATGTTGCTACATTCCTACGGCATCTCGTGACCTGAAGTCTGCTAATATACCTTTCTATTATCACTCTTGCTTCGGAACTATATCTCAGCTTAGGCGTAATATAACTCCTGTCAATGATCCCTTTGTATTTCTGTCGTAATTTAAGCTTCGTAACAGTCCCTTGAGATACCTGTAAAATTCTTAAGTTTTTGTGCATCTTACAGTAATTTCGAGGCTGTTTTTCTCGTTCTCTTCTACCAAACTTTCAAACTATATGAACTTTGAGTTTCTCTCCTACACTGTAGCCTGGCCTGTCAGTTCACACTGCTTGTCGTTGCGGGGTGAACAGTTCCAATGATGTCTTTGCTTCCTCCGTCCTTTTCAGCATCTCCTCCCCAGTCAGCGATGCTACAGCCAATGGGGTACTCGACTAATTTTAGGAAAGTAGTCAGTATTGTAGCTGTGCGTGTACTATAACCAAAAAATATCATTTCTTAAAAAAACAAACAGAAAAATTCAACATTTGAATTTGGTACCAAAACATTCGCAGCTGTCATGTCGTCCTTTGTGACGTCGCATCCGTGGTCATGCTTATCGAACAAATAAAGTTGATTTTCGTTATCCTTACAACTTACTCTATGTATTCCAATTAAAGTTTCAATGTTTTCTTTTTAGTGTCAAATCACGCAAAAGCTGTCGCATCACGATATACGATCACCTAAAATACAAAAACACAGTCGTAGAATGTGTTGCACTGCAACGAAACGCCGCTAATGGCACACCAGTTTGTGCAGAATCGTACACAGATTTTAACATTATTCATTCCCTGGCTTGGTAACTTCCTAGGAGTTTTATATTCCTAAGCTCACGTGTGTGTGTTTGATTTGCCACCGCTTTTCACTGCCTCGTAAGCCCGAAAATGGTATTCGCTTTTAGCTGTGGTGAGTCACACCACAAAAACTAATCTCTATGGCGCAGAAGCGGACACGATCGGTTACTTGGCTCTTCCTCCTTGTCAGAAATGACTCACTATTTACAACATCATATAAATGTTTGTGATCACTCGTTCCTATATGTAATACGGCTTGTGTCCATATTACTACACGAGTTATATTTCATCACATGTTCATTTGCAAATTAAGGCCATTTTCACCGCTTATTGCATATTTTACCTAAAACCTAGTAATGATACATATTTTCGCTATATTTACACTGGTTTTCGGTAGTGTACCTAGTTAATAAATAAAATCTTAAGTTGTATCTGCCAAAATCTACTAGCAGCACAGCCCTTAGTCGACGAAGACTTGCTGAAGAATTACGACCCTCGTTTTGAAATGTAAATAAACTGATTTCATTGACAAAGAAAGCATTTCTTAAGGCACGCTCTCATAATAATGCCTATAGTCAAAAAAATCCAAATGTGCCTTTACCTTCGAAACCAGTGGTAACGACGTGGGTTGAAGCTGTACTGTTTTACAATGCACATTTCGAGGCCATTAAAGATGTAGTAAAGGACTTTCGCAGTGGAGAAGCTATGACAGTTAGTAGTACAAGGAAGCATTTAACAATTCTATTATTAAAACCATAGCTGTGATTTGCATTCGTTTTCCCCATATACTAGCGAGTATAAAAAAGCTTGAAACTTGAGGTTTGACGTTGACTGAATCCATTCAATAAATGAATAAAATCCGCATTGCCAGATGTATTCCTGTGTAAACCTAAAGTGAAGTTTGAAAATATTTTGAACCATAACCCAGGTTGTGAACGTTTGTGCCAAATTGACAGTTTTAGCAATGGCACGGGCGAACATTTTCCAGAAACAATAACTGCTAACACAGCACACAATTTCAAATACTGCCCAGTTACATCAGTGAATGTGGAACGGTCCATATCCACTTATAAAAATATTTGGAGAGATCGAAGAAACAATCTTACTATTGAATATTTGGAACAGTATCCGATTGTTTACGTTGACAAAAGTAAAGAAAATGTTAAACAATTGTTAATTACCGAATTTATAAATATGTTACTCTACTACTTACTAATTGCATGCTGGTTTTGAAATAAAAAATCTAAAACTTACTATATTATTATTATATAATGTTGCATATTGTGACACTTTTTGAAACTTTTCATGCATATTGTAAGCATTTTTCATGCATATTTCTAGCCTTTTGTGTTGCATTTTTTTTAAAAATTGTCGTTGAGGTGATTCGATTGTTTTTTTTTTTTTATTTCTTTCCTCACGTTTTATAGGCTTTTAGGTAGCAAGAAACGAGATAGAATTCAGGTATGGATTTTTTTTAAAAAACCATCCCGGCCTTCACCTGGACTGATTTCGGCACACCATGGAAAACCAAAATAGTATGGCGGATCAGAGATCGAATGCTCGATTACCCTAAATGGCAGGCCCACACCTTAACTGTTCACACACCAGGCTCGGCGATTAGAACAAGGCTTCCAATTTGTGACGACAAAATTTATCAGGTGGAACAGGAATAATGACGATGCACGTGTAATTGCAATGCTATGGAGAAAGGCGTGCTGGGGCAACTACATGAATTGTTGTAAAGGCACGGTGCGGAGACGTGACGAATTGACGTCTGGGGCAGCTGGGAGGAAGTCACACTAACAAGCCTTAGTCATCCCAGGGCGTCAGGTGAGAGGAGAGCTGGCGCCAAGCAAGCGCTCACCTACAATGAAGCTACTCTGCTACAGTAGTCGTGACGTCACTGTCCACTGTGGCATTACCGCCAATATGATAAGTGGCCTTCTGGCATCCAATGTCTCCCGCAGCGACTGTTCACAAAACAAGTAGCTTAGGGGGCGTCCATTAATTACGTGAAGTGTTTTTTCCGGAATTCCGGAACCCCCTCTGGTGAGACTTCGTGAGATTTGGTCGGAGGACCACCCCCGTGAATTGACGTGAGACTCCCCCATCTATGAAAGGACCATTTTGAATGCAACTTTTTGAGACCTTTTTTTTAGGTCTTATGCTTCCAGATCAGGGGGGAGGGGGCGGAATTCCGGAAAACACCTCAAATAATTAATGTACGACCCCTAAGCTACTTGTTTGAGGGAGTTTTGTGAACAGTCGCTGCGGGAGACATTTGATGCTAGAAGGCCACTTAGGGAGCATCCACAATTTACGTGAGGTGAAATAGGGGGGCTTCAGCGAAATCTCACCAAGGGGGGGGGGGAGTCTACGGAAATCTCAAGTGAGATTTTGTGAAAAAAAATTTGGACTGTAGATCTAAAAATAAAGGGCTACAAATAGCGTGAAAATCGATTTTAGGTGGGTTTTTCGTCGAAAAAAAAGGTCTCCAAACGTTTCGAGGGCGATTTCTAGGGGGGGTTCTCACGGACCAGATCTCGCCAGAGGGGTGGGGGGAGGTAAGACCAGAACTCTCGAAATCTCACCAGAAAGGGGGGGGGGTGAGGGGGTCCGGAAATCCGGAAAAACACCTCACGTAATTTATGGATGCTCCCTTATGATATTGGCGGTAATGCCACAGTGGACAGTGACGTCACGATATACTGTAGCAGACTAGGTCCATCTTAGGTGAGCGCTTGGTTTGGAACCAGCTCGCCTTTCACCTGACTACATATGATGACTTCCTCGTAAAGTCGGTTCGGTTTTTACCCCCGTAAAATCGACATTCACTTCATTTGTAGACTTTTTATTTTAGCTCTACCATTCTACAAGAATTTCAAAACCTCACGTGAGATTTGTTTACTCCACCTCCCCTCCCCTTTGATGAGTTTTCGTGAAATTTCGCCGGAACTCCCCCTACCTCACTTCACGTAATTAATGGATGACCCCTTATCTGAAGGAAGCACTGAGTACACTCCACCAGGCTCGGTGATTTAAGGATGATAAATTCGTCAGATTGAAATGCAAGACACTCTAACTCCAATTACTATCACGACAAGCTTCGTGTAACTGTCCTCTCCTTTATTAAGTCGCCTTAAGTGATTCCACACAGCGGTGTATTTTAAAGGAGCAGTCAGTGCCATGCGGTCGGCGTCCGCTTTCAACAGATACTTCAGGCAACTTCGATTTCCTGAAACTAAGAAAAAATCAGAAAATAGGAAGGAGTTTCAATCAACGACTGAAATATTCCGTACAAATTTGTCTGTGACTCTTATATTTAAAAATGTACTTTCTTTTTTCAAATAGGCACAGCGAGCAACTTTCAAAGCTGAAATAAAATATTCAGAACATTCCACCGCAAGATAAACCAAAAAGGCTTCTTATACCACTATGTAAAATTTTCTGTCAGTTGCTTTCTCAACTATGCGGTTTAAAAAATATTCTCTGTCTGTTACATAAACACACCTAAAAAGTTCACTATATTTATTCACATAAATATGCAAGCCCTCTATATGTCTCCCTGAACAGTTTCATACGGTTGCGCAACTACTACAATCGTCTTTAATACGTTTACCTCGCTCCCTGTATCTAATGTTTAAAACAATACAACTCATCTGACTGTCTTCACTCGGCTGGAAAAACCAATGTTTTGTTGTTTAGCGTTAATAAACAATTTAAAACTTTCATGCTCCAATATCATTCATTTGTTCGATTTTCTCTCAGTTCCTCCACTGTCTTATCTCTCTGGTAGAGAAACTAAACAAATTTGATTCTGAAATAAAGCTTGGCTGAATCGCCTCTAAATACTTCTGAAGTTATTTAATAATTAAAAGTCGTCACTCTTTCCAACACTGAAGTTGAATACTGGGTTCTCCAGACAACATTCTGAGACCTTACTATATTTGCTCAGAGACTTAAGATACCAAACAAACAACCGGACAAGCTTCACTAACTCCCCGTCAATCGTATAACACATTTTGCTACCAGGAAAAACAATATTTCACGCTAGTAAAGACTGTAGGTCGCTACTACCCAGTTATAGAGCTTTGTAACTTCAATATGGCCACCGAAATGTTGTATACTCAACTTTCGGTTGCGCTTTAGCACTGTTTACATGTGCTATCGTCGCTGCAAGAATTATTTAAAACAGAATTACGCTGGTCAATCGACGCATCTACGGATGTTTGGCGATTTCGGTAAAAAAAAAAAAAAAGGCCTCAGTTATCATGTTATTTCCAAAGATAAAGACCGACGAAAGCGGTGGGTTATGCAACTGTGGCATGAAAAAACTCCATCGAAGTGCACCCGAGTGCGTAGTGTCATTTTGTTAAATTGGATCTTAATTCAGCGCTTGACAAGTGGTAAGTAGTTTCACGGTTTGAATTAAGTGTATGAAGTGATTGTATATACCTCGTATGCGCCTATGCTGGAATCAATTATTTATGTTGAAGTTGTGCTTATATTAAGGCAACATAGCCTTGATATGCTGTCGATTGCTCATCTTTCCTGCTACATTCTATGAGAAAATTAACTTTAAAAATACTTTTGATCGACTGAAAATCTATTTAACTGACCAAAAAAGCATTGAATAGTTTGGTCAAGGTAATCCTTTCCTTGCAATTAAATATATATGTATATATATATATATGTGTAAGAGAAGTCAAAGACAAAAATATGTTGCAGTTAAGATTTTCTCGGAAGGTGAACAATCCATAATGCGAACAGCATTTTATAGGAAGGAAAAAAAAAAAGTAGTTAAAAACCTCATGCGGTTCCAAGACTAAATTTGTCGTCATTCGACGCACATTTTGCCGACGACCAGCAACATGGACCGATGTTTTAAACTCAACAAAAGCTGGAAGGAAAAAACTAATGGCTAATATTACGTATCTTCGTGTAAGATCAAAAATTTATTTCCAGGGTCGGCACGAAACTCGTTAAACCAATCTTTGGGAAACTAGCATACAGAAGAACCACTTCAGCTTCAAACAATGTTTGATTGATTTTCAGTAATTCCTCTCCTATATTACCGGTAAATACAACACAAAAACTATTATAAAAACAATAATAAAAAGACTTTGGCCTAAAATCAGACTTTCATAATTTTCAAATGATTTCAAGTAGTTCAAAACGAGGAATGAAACGCCGGCAAGAGGCAAATTAAGAGGTAAATTAAAGGCTTAATTGGCTTTGATGGTGTTAATTCTTACCTGTTAATCAATTCATGCTTAGTATGCTTCTACAGATTACGTGCTCCGGCTTTAAGAAGTAATTACTTCAGATATTTATCTGTTAAATTCTTGTACACAGACTGTATCGCAAACGAAAACGAACACACAGTGGTCAATCAGAAGTTGACAATAACATACTTTGCGTGGTGACGCTGCAGGTGACGAAAAAGTCAACTAATAAGTTACAGGGCTTTATGGGGAGTGGACATACGCTTCCTCTGAATAAACCGAGATGAAAAGGCGCCATCTTGCCTATTCACTATTATTTATAGACTTCCCTAACTTTTTGGTTAGGGTACAACTTGGCTGATGCATGTAGAGTACGGTTTTTCCATTACACAGATCTGATGCAACATTTCACCTCTGGCGATCTTTGTTAACATTGCACCACACTTTAAAACACAAAAATTGTTCAAATATCCTCAAATAAAGTCATAAATAATCCCAAGAAACACTACAAAACTGTACAAAGCAAGGTGTGGTTGTATTTATTACTATCCAAAAAGTAACAATAAATTTTTGGCAGAAAAACGGGAACCTTATGGGATCGCTCATTTGTACATGTGTCTGCATATCACATCCTCTGAACCGTTCAGCTGAGGCACTGTAAATAAAGTTCAGTCCTATTTTACTTCATACTACCCGAAAGAGGATTATAACCCAAAGTTTTCAAAAAAATAATTGGGGTGAAAATAATTATAGTGGGCTTAGTAGAAGGTTAAATGAATCTTCTTTTATGTAAAATTTTGTCGGGTATCAAATAAAAGCTGGCTTATCAACAACTCTGAGTCTTTAAATTAAACGGTAAAAAAACGCCAATGCAGCTGTTTTTTCTAAGCTTTATTGCCGTACGCCTTTCGCCTCTCATCGAGTCATCATCAGCGACGAATCTGTTTTAAAATTTTACATTGAATTTAAAAACTTATTACATGATGAATAACATAATTCCAAATTAAAAACATTTTCTGATCATTTACAACTTACTATTTACATTAGGGGTTTCCAGGTAAATAGTATAACAAATTACCAGAAGAAATAAAAAGGAGCAGGATTGTTGCAAGATTCAGAGAAAAGCTGGGTAAATGGCTAGAGGAGAGAGATTGTAACATTTTCTTGTGAAGGATTCAAAGAAATTAACACCTTGTTTTTTTTGTTTTTTTTGTTTTTTTTTTTTAATGTTTTATGTTCTATTCGAAAAAAATTAATTTATTAATTAGGCATCGTGAGGCTGTGCTGATCTTTCCTTCCCTGTTGTGAATGGGCAGCTGTCACCTTCTTTAATGTTTTGACCTGGAATCTAATTTGCTGATACATCTTAAGTCTTTTTGTGCCTCTCCCGTTTTCCGGAGATTCTTGCTCATGACAATTGGTCGTTCTTTTACGCCTGTATGTGATAAGCTGCTTGGGCAATGTGACAGGTAGTATCCACTGTACTAATAAAGAACATTACGTTAATATTATTTGCGAATACACCCTCTTGGATCGTTCAAATCTTTTATTCTGAAGATAGCTTGTAATTATGAATCTGTCCAATATTTTCACTGGGTGGTTAGAACTAGGGATTGTCAGATCATGGAGCAAGGGGGTGTGGGGGGAGGAGGTTAATCTGTCTGCGATCGGTGAAACTTACGTTTTGTATGATAATTGTATTTTTGTTTGTTAAATGTGTAGTTTATGATTGGGGACCAGGCAGTATTCGTTTAAGTGATTGCGGAATATCGCCTAGAAACCGCATTCAGAATGGCCGGAACGCAGGGGCCAGAACTGGAACCTTGTTCCGTCGTGCCTCCCCGATCTAGAGTCGAGGCACCTTAAAAAGCACTGCCACACTGGAGGGAAAGATATAGGTGTATATATGGACGTTGTGGATCATTTTCGTCAATTGCTGTTGATAAATACTGCCAAAGCAATTGAATGTTTGTTAGTTTATTAATCCAATGTACAGAAACACAACCACCTACCAACTAATATCGACACAGACATACAAATACTCACCATAAACATCAACAAACCACAAATACTAACATTCCCAGAGAATTACCTATTCAGAAATCAATTACAGAAGAAAAAAAATATAATAAACGAATACACAAACGTGACACACCAGAAACTATACGTGTACACTATATTGAAAACAAAAATATTGACACAGGCAAAATATCGCTAAACAAGGACACATAAAATCATAACAAACTAGCACAACCATTTACTTTAAAAAAAAAGTGCCACATACCAAACAAACGTAAGACAGACTAGGAAAACAATACAGCACCACAACATAGCGTTACACATTCCAGAGCAAATAACGCGAACCGACCATTCGTAATAAGAATACACAGTGCTATGCTGTGTTGTGTTATCAGTAGAATAACGAACTGAAAATGAATCGCGACTCAAAAGGAAGCAAATTCATTTATGTTGAGAATGAGCATAAATATAGGCAATAGATAGAAAAATGTAAGTAGATTATAATTTATATAAGAATTCCAATCGTAACAACATAACCAAATTGTAACATATATACGCAATTAATAGGAGAAGCCGCTGTACATGGTTCTGCTAAAGAAGTGAAACGTGTTCGGAAAGTTAATAAACGGACAAAGATTCGACTGCTTTTACAGTATTTACTCATCAATAAGGATTTATATTTGCTTGTAAAATGATTGAAACAAGGGCCCAGTTTAGATTCTAGATGCTGGGCTGCAACGCACACAACAAAATAAGTAAAAATTAATCATTATTCTTTTAAGTTAAGTCAAAAGCCAAGAGCATCAGAATTAATTAGGAATGCATGCAATATGATTATGAACTCTCTTAAGCTGCAAGAGCGTAAATATCTCTTAGCAACATTGCAGAGGGAGTAGATGAAAGCTTCGCAGCTATTGTGTAGGCTAAAGGCGAGAGAAAGAATGCAGCAACGGTCGAGGCACCCACAAGAAGTGCCGGCCTTTTGAGCGCCCTGTGAATGAGTGAGGAAAGAAGCGATCTCACGGCTCATTAACTGCTCCACAGGTGTGTCCAGAGTATCTGTCATACCGCCTGACAGGTCACAACAAACAGACAGTGCAATAGGCTGCTATAGTGCCTGGATTCAACACTGTTATGATGGGGTTCCATGCCCGCCATATAAAAGACGAAATCATAAGTTTGGCCTACTGTCAGAGCCGTAAAATTTCTGATTCCGTTAAGCGTAGAAATTTGTAACTGCTCCTTACCTCAGGTATTACAACCACAAACACTATTATAATGTAAAATCTACATAAATCATGGGGATAAAAATGATTGAAGGGGCTTTCATGGGTCATTAAAGTTAAAAAAAAAAATTCTTGGCAACCATCTGACTTTGAAAATGTTAGATTTTTTAAATTTTTAATGCATGATATGGGCTGATTTTTGGCGAAGAACGTATAAAGATTTGTTTCCTCCCCAACCACTAAATTTCGGAAACTGCTCATTAAAAACACAACAAAATTTTGGCTGCCGTTGTGAGATATTAGTTTTAGCACAAAACTTTGCGAGTAATAAAAGCAAATTTCATTTTTCTGTAGATTTTTTTAGATCTTACATAATCTCGTGGAGAATTTTGTGATTCAGGTATTCTATATTTCGTGCATCAAACTATTTAGAGAAATGGAATGCCACACTGATGCTTATAGGTACCTATTCTTTTTTCCCTTGCACTATTCAGGATTAATTTTGGTGCGAAGTCCCACCCCACCCCCCCTGCCACGCACAACATTTGCGAATTTCGAAATATGAATATAGATTTAAACTCAGGTAGTAAATACTTCGTGAATAAACTTTTTTAAAAAAAAATTTAAAACTTACAATAATTTTTTACTCAATAGACTTAATTTTGTGGTTAGCTTAAAGAGATACATACCAAGAAGAGTCAGCTTATTAGGTGCACAGATAAAAAACTAAAGGTTGTTTATCATTATAGGATGGAGAAGAAAATGCTCGTTGAAGATCTTAACTATAAATATCTTGGCAGAACAATTGATAGTAAACTCAATTTCACAGGACAAATTGGATAAACAGTAGCAAAATGTTTCAAAATCCTACATTTATTGAAGAGGGTGATGAGAGAATAGGATTACATAACTTTGGACTACCATTCCTTGAATAAGACTGTATTGTGTGACTCACACTTTGGCTATCAGATGCAGGAATTGGTCATAAGTTACTGTGGGATGTAACCTCAGAAAGATTATAAGAGAACTGTAGGGATCTTCCTGAAATTTATGGTTTTTGTAAAATAATTAAAGTAATTTTAAGGATTTTAATTATTCGGTAGATAGTTTTCCCTACAGAAAATCATTAATAATTTCGATAGAGTGCCGGATAATAAATACGACGTGAAAGTCATTTAAGAATACCCTTTTCAAACAACCCATCATAATTTTTCAAATTTTGGTTGTTGTATTTTTTATTTATATAGATTACCCACGAATTGGTTATAAAATCAAATAATTATAGAATTTTTTGAATTTGTGCAAGATAATTTTATTGATTATAATTAATTAATTGATTTTGCTTTGGTTATTATCTACTTTAGAAGCTATTAAAAATTTGTTCGAAATACAACGGAGTATCTGATGGCTTGTGATTCGTTGGTATTTATACACCAGCGTTTGAGTGCGGCATATCTTTAGGTAATGAGCACGTAGTTTGGATAGATTGCAGATACATAAGGTAATTGCGCAGTGAGCTGTAGATACATCTGCTGTCTACTCCTCTCGTCCTGCTTTGTCAGAGTAATTAGCTAGTGGTACAGGTATGGATTCTCTAAACATGATTATTCAAACAATATTTGAGTCCTCTTCCTCATACACAAGTCGTTATTTCATTACCTGTCCAAAGGCATTCTCTACAGCCACAAACCTGTAGTGGGAATTAATGTACGACGGAAAAACTGCCGTACATATTTTGATGGGGTTTTATCAGTTTTAAAGCTTAGCATATGACTTAAAATCTGCGGTATGTTTTGAAAATCTACGTATAAATTGGGTGCCAAAGCATGAAATGAAAATTTGCTCTTAATCTCACCAATGACTCTAATAAAATCCATAGATTGCACACCACATCAAAGATTAATACACCAATTCCTAAAAAAAATATTCTTAATTTTTTTAGTGTTACTATTCTTTGTTTGTGCCATACAAAAATTATCTCTTTACTTACATTTATAAATCTGTATCTGGTGGATCCCTAGGTATTTTTCGTAGTTGCATCACGAAAAGACTTCCGTACAGATTTTGAGGGGGTTTCTAAAGCTTACGATCAAGTTTAATATCTGCACTAGGTATACCGACACAGATAATCATAATTGGTTTTTAACCTCACAAGATATGAACCAAAGATTCTTAATACAATCCAATGACTTAATTTAATTTAATTGCAATGAAGCACTCGCTCCGGTGGCAATTTCCCTATACACCCATCCTCCCCCTATCCTGCATCCATCAACATTTGCCCTCAACAAATTTTAACTTTAAATTCTTTCAACGTTTTCGGTAAGTTATTCATCATTTCACTTGGCCACTCATTCCAATCCCTGACACCCTTACCTAAAAAAGAGAATCTTTCCACACCCTTGTGCTTGAAATCGAGTGCCAGCTTGTGGTCATGGTCATCTTTTCCCTTCCATGCACTACTTTTCATACCAACTCCAATTTCTTTCCATTTCTCATCGCCAGTATACGCCTTGTACACTCCCATGACCCTCCTCATCCTCCTCCTGTCTTGTAATGAATCACATTTCAGCTCCTATATTATATCGGTCACTGACTGCATTCTGCGATAATTTCCAGAAACAAATCTACCAGCCATTTTTTGCATCCTCTCCAACTCGTGTATTTGGTACGCAAAATGTAGGTCCCATACTACACTACCATACTCCAATAATCCTAAATATTTGTAAACTCATTATGCAAGTTTTTCAGTTTTACGAATCGTTGTTTGTGGCACAGCAAAATTACCTTTCCTTTAAATATACAGATCTGTGTGGGACAGTTTCATAGAGACTTCTTTCGTTATAATATTACGCAAAAATTACCCAGCAGATTTTGATAAGGTTTTTACATCTTTCAAGCTTAAAATCTGTATAAGACTTTACGTCACCGGACGTCAGAGCGAGAAACGATAATCAAGTCTTAACGTCCTAAAATACGCACCAAAAAATTCTTAAACAGTACCGAGGTTGCACGCTACATCAAAAACATTCGTAAAAACATTATACAAGTTCTTTAATCGTTGTTTGTTAATAACAAGCGTAATGATGACCATGACCAAAAGCTGAAAATTGATTTCAGTCATACGGTTGTGGGGAGATTTTCTTTTTTAGGGAAGGGTGTAAGGGATTAGAATAAATTATGACGATAAATGATGAATAATATACTAGAAATACTGAAAGAATTTAAAGTTAAAATAAGCAGAGGGAAAAAGTAGGTGTGGAGTGAGAAAGGAAAAAGATCGATGTGTTGGGAGATCGTAATTATATCAAATTAAATATATTGCGATACAGGCTCGTGCGATCATAATGAAATGGCGATAGGATTTTTATTAGCTGCGCATTGCGACCCTATCGTAGCCGCCTTAACTTAACTAGGTATCCTGTCGGGTAGAGGGGAACTGCAGTATAATGTGGAATACGAACCACGGATATATTGCGTTGATTGCGGATCTGTTCTAGAACCTTGGCCATACCCAAGCTACAATTCATGATATGAAAACTATGTTAAGCGTGGCCGCCACGGATATTTGGATAGCTACGCGCGAGAAACAATAAGGTGATGCTGTTTTTGTGGTCCGTTTCTTGTGGCGGCAGCTGGGCGCGGGGATCACCTGTTTCCTCAGCACCTGACCACCCCCCTCCCCCCTCCCCCCCGGCTGCATCTCAAGGCACGTGCCAGCTGCCAGCATCTTCGCCACGCCCCCTCCATGGATCCACGCCACATACTGTAGTATTCGCTCAGAAGGTCAATGAACTCTGGCGACAACGATTTGCAGTGAACGTCAAAGACTCCACTTTCTTCTAATAATCCTGATCACACCCATTTAATCGGGATCGAAATCAGTGGGTTGTTGTCTTGATTAATAATTTAGGTACACTCATCTTCCATTAGTTTTCCCATAATGTCCGCGTTTACCGTAGAGCGTAACAGCTATGTGTTCCAGCCGGCTCTCACAGAGTCTATCGCTGGTAGAATGGAGTTACTTACGCAACGTAATTTGAAACTTATAACCTACGCTCTAAATGATAAAGTAGATTTTATTTTTGAAATTATGTGTATTATATATTTGTGTTAATGACTGATGTGATGATATAACGAGCATTGGGTTCATGATTATTAGTTTTTCGGGATATTTCATATTGTGAGCTTTCGGCTGCCACCCTACAGCCTTCGATACTGTTTATGTTGACATAGCAATGAGCGCCAAGCATCGCAGAGTAAAAGGCCGCTATCGTCATTGATGTTGTTGGTATTCTTTAAAATTTCTGTTGCCTCTTTCACACGTCGAGGCCGCCACTTGTCTTCTCTCCACAGCAGCCTCGTGTCTGGAATTTTTATTTCATGTAAATGGCATGGCGAACTACGGCGGATTTGTCGTTGTATATTTATACCAACAACATCAATGAAGATAGCGGCCTTTTATTCATGAAGATAAAGTAAAGTTAACAAATTCACAAACAGTTAATTTAGGTGAAAATTGTCTTTGAGACAAAATTTATTAATCATGTCGTCAACTGAATAAATTAACAAAGCAGTTGAAACATACCAAATTTATTTCACGTAAAATAGAATTAATTATTCTTATTACTATCGTATGCCAAAAAAAAAAAACACATGTTAATCAGATAGTTATATCTTGGGATTGAAGTCATCTTATGGCAGCTGGTCTAACTTGATGCAGTGTGAGAAGGCCTCCAGATAGTCTTCTTGCTGGACAATCCATCACAATGTGGTCAGTGGTTTAGGTACCAGCCTAGTCACACAACGCATCTTAACGGAGACCCCACTTATGTGCGGTTGCAATACGCACACTGTCCTGTGCGAAATCGTTTCAGTTGACACAGCAGAACTGATAATCAGACAAAAACAACAAGCAGGTCGTATTACAAAAATGGCATTAGCTAAGAGAAAATTCATAAAATGTGATTTACATCAGCAGGGTGTGAGCGGGTGGTTACAACGCTCAGATTTTGAATTATCAGTGTAAAGCCAACCCAGTTAAATTTCTTCTTCATGATTAATTGACTTTCGGGTTTTGCCGCGTTGTTTATTTCATTACCTAAGCTTTCGGCTGCTATCCTCCAGCCTTCGTCAGAGATACTGTTTATGTTGGCATAGCAACGAGCGCCAAGCATCGCAGAGTAAGAGGCCGCTATCTTCGTTGATGTTGTTGGTGTTTTTTAAAATTTCTGCTGCCTCTTTCACCCGTCGGGGCCACCACTGGTCTTCTCTCCACAGTAGCCTCGTTTCTTGAAATTTTACTACATGCCCGGTATTAATAGCATGGCGGACTACGGCGGATTTGTCACTGTTGTTATATTTGTAGTGGCGGATATGTTCTTTTAGTCTCTCCGCCACAGTGCGACCTGTCTCACCGATATAAACACTGCCACAACTGCAGGGGATTTCGTAAACACCCATAAGCTGCTGTGGGTGTAATTTGTCTTTTACCTTTGTCAGTGACTGACCAAGTTTGCAGTTAGCCTTATATACTATTCGTACCTCCACCCGCTTTAACAATTTCCCAATCCGGTCTGTGATACCCTGGAAATTGTTAAAGCGGGTGGAGGTACGAATAGTATATAAGGCTAACTGCAAACTTGGTCAGTCACTGACAAAGGTAAAAGACAAATTACACCCACAGCAGCTTATGGGTGTTTACGAAATCCCCTGCAGTTGTGGCAGTGTTTATATCGGTGAGACAGGTCGCACTGTGGCGGAGAGACTAAAAGAACATATCCGCCACTACAAATATAACAACAGTGACAAATCCGCCGTAGTCCGCCATGCTATTAATACCGGGCATGTAGTAAAATTTCAAGAAACGAGGCTACTGTGGAGAGAAGACCAGTGGTGGCCCCGACGGGTGAAAGAGGCAGCAGAAATTTTAAAAAACACCAACAACATCAACGAAGATAGCGGCCTCTTACTCTGCGATGCTTGGCGCTCGTTGCTATGCCAACATAAACAGTATCTCTGACGAAGGCTGGAGGATAGCAGCCGAAAGCTTAGGTAATGAAATAAACAACGCGGCAAAACCCGAAAGTCAATTAATCTTGAACAAAGATGGCCGTGGAAGTCTGAGAAATTTCTTCTTGTTATGATGCCATGTTCCATTCTGGGCGTAGAGAACGTACTCACTTTATCATTATTCTTGGCCGCCGCTGAAAAATTCTATCACTCTTATCTTGCACAATCCTACATCAATGTCATTCTAAGAAACAGTAACGCAATACTGGCTCGTAGGATTGTGCAAGATAAGGGTGATAGAATTTTTCAGCGTCGGCCAAGAATAATGATAAAGTTTGTACTTACCCAGTCATCGAACTGGGTTGGTTTCCCCTTGTTTGTTTGTTTGTGTTATTGTAGGTGCTGATAACTGTGACAGTGTGTGGGTGTTCACTGTAGACTAGGTGTTGTGGATGAAAGATGAAAGAAGGAAGAGAGTGCCGGTCCATTCAACTGTATTCTTCGAAAAAGATACAATGGCGTCCCAACAAGACGGACGTATCACCACCAGCAGTGAAATATGGTCTTCCCGGGTTCTTCGCCGGATGGTGGTGAAAAAAGATGAGCTTTCGGCTGCGTCCTCTGCTGCCATCTTCAGATCTGGTGATATCGCTGAGACAACCACAGCTGCACTGGTTGTCTCAGTATTAACTCCAGACGTCGAGATGGTGGTAGAACACGCCACCGAAAGCTCGTCTTTCTTCAACGCAATTCTGCGAATAACCCGTGAAGATTATATTTCAGTGACACGGTGGGAAACCCTTCGCTCACACACCATCAACAATGTCGTACGTCCAATACGCACTGGGGAGAAGTTTCGGATTTTGCCGAGGACTTTGGCGCACAATCTGGTGATTAGGAATTGTGCACCACCACTTCTCCTATCCTGGCGTCCTGATGATGGAAATTTCGTTCACCACCAGGACGCTAACAAGACAACCCTGAATCAGAACCGGGCACCATCATGATCCCACAACCAACTGAGCCTGCAGGGCGGGCCACAGTGTATTAGGTACAACCAATCATTAATCTTAGTAATGTTTTGACTGGCAGAATTAAACACAAGTTTTAAATTTATCTCATACGTTCACGGTAGTGTTGTAGACACACTAACAGACAATGTGTTGCGTCTGCTCCTTGCAGACAAGTTATTTAAAAATTGCCTGCCTTCCTAAGTCGTCGCCGCAACGGGCTTACGTAACTCGTCCCCTGATCCCGTTTGTCTTCTCCCGCCACCTCTAGAAGATTACAGAACTGCGTGGGCGGCTGCCGTATGACTAAAGAAGCCCCGCCAGAAACCTGTCGCCAGCCCAGACGTCTCTCGGGGTCTGCAATGCAGCACCTCCAGAATACCTGCCTCGGGGAACAAGTGGGGGACACGACACCATATACAGCGTGACCCAGATCAAAGAGGAAAATTAAATACCTAGTATGTATTTCATGATACGAAAATTGTTTTTGAGCAAAGATCAATGGTTTCCAAGCAACATGAGCGCTAAAAAGAGAGAGAGAGAGAGAGAGAAAGAGAGAAGAGAACAAGAAGAAAGATATTGTTTTGGCTTCATTATTAAAAATTTTCAACATAATTTTTTTTTAAAATGACATTGTAGTAGATGGAGGAGGTACAAGATAACACATAACATCAAACAAAACGGCAACTACATGGACATAAAGAGGTAGGCAGAAGACAGAGGAGCATGCATAGTAGCCACGAGAAACCTACCTTAGGGCAGCACACTGATGGTGATGTAGAATATGGAATAACACATCCCATAAGGCCAAGATCACCTTCAAATGACCTTGAACTTAAAATTAATAATGGATTAACACGAGCTACAATTGGTTGTGGTGCTATTCCGCTAGAAACAATTGTGTAACATAAACAGCAAGTCCATGTGCAATGCTAACAATTTTTGCGATTCTTGTTATTATTTGGGTGTTCAAGATCACGAATAGGATATTAGATAACCATTCACTGTGAAATGCAATAGAAAAAAATATGTTATGTTGCAGGAAAACTTCAAGATGTCCAGAAATTATTTTTTATAAAATATGTTAGAACGAAATTTGTTCTTCAGCACATCTCCTTCGAAACCAATCGTACTTTTAAATACAAAATATTTAGAAAAGTTCAGTCATTGTTTAATTCAGCATTACAGATCGAAAAGAAGTCAGGAAAAAATATGACGTGTCATAAAGGTCTGAACCCGAGTGATCACATGTGTCCTCATTAAGTGTCTCAACTCTCATCTACATATGTGCAAAAATAATTTTCAACACCGAAATATTGCTTTACATGTGTCGGTGTGTTAGTCGTTCTCAAGCGATGTCATTTATGGTAAACTAGCTGTTATCAGTGACTTCGTATTAGTAGACTTAAAATTTTATTGATACAGTTCAAATAGTTAGCCCTTAGTTACGTAGAAGGTTTCACACAAACTGACTGCGAGACAAATGAAGCCTGAGTTACTGATATAACATTACAGACTCTCACACACGCTATCCGTCTGTCTCTCACCGTTATCTTAGTTTTCAAACATTCGTGATAAAATGTGTTATTTATCCCGAAAAAAGTATCCTATGTTCTTTTTAACGATACATAGTATTTCCTTGTAAAATTTCATAAAGATCAGTTTAACCGTTTAGTCGTGTAAACGAAACAAACTGAAAGAGTTACTTTCGCATTTATAATATTAGGGTAGATGTTTGGCTGAATTTCGCTATTTTTTCTTAATTTCATTGCCTTAAAGCATTTTTCTGATAATGGTTATTGTTGACAATACTTTCCAGGAAGATCTTAAACATATTAGGTCCAACAGCACGCAGTATCCTATAGACACGGAGTTATTTTGTCGTGTGCATGAAGTAGGTGCACTCATTCACGACAATCCATCGTCAGTGAAGATAATTAGTGGCTGCTATTACAAGAGTACGCTTTTTAAAACTCGTAGCTACCTGCTGATGCGACGGTTGGCGGATATCCCGAGCAGGTCCGGACAGGTGTAGCGGAAGGCACCTTGCATCCGTCCGCGTAGAGGGGCCGTCGCCATTTAAATAAAGTCGTTACGCCAGGAATGTTGCTGGCTGCTCGAATGTCGGAAGTCTCACAAAGTAGAGGCCTCAATATCACTGGCCACTCGCAGAAGCCGACATTCTTCCGCCACAGATGTCGTCTGCATCCACGTCACGCTCATTACTGTCGTGTCCTTTTGTTAGCAGCAACAATGCACTTCGCTTTGTAGTAAGGGACTCAAACATGTGTCACAGACAGTCAACCAAGTTTTTAGTGTTCGCATAATGCCTAACATTTCTGTTTGTTTACTAAAGGCATAGCATCGGCGACACTCCCGCTGGGTCAGATGGTTGCGGCACCGTGATGGTGTCCGGTGCTGACACGGGGTCAGCTTGTTCTAGTCCTGGTGGTGGAAGAAATTTTCATCTTCTCTACTCGGCCGGCAGGGTAGGAGAGGTGCATGATTCCTAATCACCAGATTATGTCCAAAGTTCTCGGTTAAATTCCACCACCACAGTGCGTATGGAGTGAGGTGTTGGTGATTCGTCCGTCAGATGGAAACGTTAAGCCTTGAAGTTCCCTTGGTGTCTTTTGGAGTCTTAGGCCTGAATGAACTGGCACAGGGATTTGCCTTCTTTCATCTAGTTTTTTTTAACTTATGGTTTTACGCCTCGTCGACGTCCAGATCATTAGGGACGTGATGGGACTGGGGACAAGGAACGGGAACGAATTCGGCCATGGCCTTTTGAAGGAAGCATCTCAGAATTCACCTGATTTGATGAAACCATAGAAAACCCAAATCTGGATGCCCGGACGGGGATTCGAACCGGCGTCCTCCCGAATGCGAGGCCAAAGCGTTAACCGCTCACCCACCACGCTCGGTTTTCATCTCCTATCTACAACACATTGACTTTGTCACAGTTATACACACTTGCAGAGACAATTGTGAACATTGTCACCGAGCGTAGTGGGTGAACGGTTAAAGTTCTGACCTCTCATTCGGGAGGACGCGGGTTCGAATCCCCGTCGGGGCATCCAGATTTGGGTTTCCCCAAATCACTCCGGGCGAATGCCGGGATGCTTCCTTCAAAAAGAGCATGGCCGAATTCCTTCCCGTTCCTTGTCCCCAGTCCCATCCCGCCTCTAATGGCCTTAGCCGTCGACAAAGCGTAAAAAGAAAAGAAAAAAAAAACATTTTCATGATGGGAAAGCAACGGGAAACTATCCCAGTTCATCTCCCACACTTGTTTTGATGCAGAGGTAATCATTTCCAATGTAAACTCCTACACTCGGGCGCGGGTAAGGCACTCGTAAAAGAAGAACAAGTGCACTGGGTACATAGTGGCTCAGTATTCTAGTAAAGAAGTCTGCTGTTGGTAAGACGACAGATCATTTTCAGAAGACATAACGCTTAGGCATTACCATCACAACGATAAAAAAAATGTGTATAACTATAGAAGTGTATGGGAACGATATTTACTTGTGGAAACAGCGGTTCCACACGGTACAGCATTAGGACCATCGCTGTTCATTATTGTAATAAATGATTGCGTTGGTGGTTTACAGACATAAGTTAAATTTTTGTAAATGAGTATTCTTATATTGTCCCAGTAAATATGTAGCGAGGGAATACGAAATGTTGCCAACCATACTTTATAATAAATTATGAAACTTTATTTTTGGTCGGTGTACTTTAGCCTAGCCGTAAAGTATTCGGAAATACTTTATTTCGGGTAAAATTAATGGAACGGAATGCTCTTGCTCGTAATAATTGATATGACAAAAGGGAACACCATTGAATCGATTATATATTTAACCCAACAAACATGTACATTTTTTTTATATTCTTCTTTCATACATAAGTACATATAAGTTGGTAACACTACATAACTACACATTAATGGTGAATCGTCCTGCGGGTAAAGAAGTTTCTAAAATCCTCTTTATCTTTCAGAAAAGTATGTCTGAATGGGATGGTAATGGGTTCCAACTCCCTCTTCTTTTATTCAGTTACAGCTTAATCAACATACATCGCCCTCATTCATCCATACTTTTCCATATTGGGACAAGCAAAGGAAATTACACCAGTTGTAATTCCCAAGACTCTTGTCATGGAAGAATAATTCTCTCTATAACAGTCACCCATACCTGGATCACTGGATATGACAATCATCACCAGATACTATACCAAAACATGAATGTTAAAATGTTGTGACCTTAAGGAGTGTCGTTTATATACACTGCTGGTATATTTCTGGATAATTCCATAAATCTTGGCTACAACACAAAAATCGTAAAGGAATATCAGTTGACCACAAGGAAAAAGAGTATGAAATGGTGTCAGACAACACCAGAAAGAGAAGAATCAGCTTTTTGGTCACCTTTTGAGAATGGATAAGAGCAGATATATGAAAACAATTTTCAACGTTTACAAGATTTAGAATGGCAACCAGTACACAAAGGAGTAAAAAAAGAAATGATAGAATTCGGGATGACATAATATACAATACAAGTTAGAACAGCTTCCAGAATATTGGTACAAAATTTCGAGTATTTCCAAGAGAAAGGGGATAAAATGTGGACCCAAGAGAGGAGAAAGCAGAAAAGTGAATGGACGAACGATTTTTTTTTTTTTTTTTTTTTTTATGGCTTTACGCCTCATCGACGTCAACGTTATTAGATCCGGGAAAGGATGGGGGGTAAGGAGTGGGAAGGAATTCGACCAAGACCTTTTGAAGGAAACATCTCGCCATTCGCCTGGAGTGGTTTGGGGAAACCATGTTAAACCCAAATCTGAATGCCCAGACGGGGATTCGAACCCACGTCCTCCCGCATGCGAGGCCAGAGCGTTATTGCCCACCCACCACACTCAGTGAAAGGATGAAGAACAATTAGAGGTCAAGAAAAGAATACCGCATGAGCCTAAACAATAGGTTTTAGAATGCAAATGCAGGTTTCATAATCCAATCATTTCGCTAGACGTGATCGTTAGTTCTGAAGCAGCATCTTCATAAAATCTGGAACAGACAGGCTTCGTGGACTCGAAACGACACTGGAGAAACCATAAACTCAAAGCTCTGTTCAAAAGTCGAAGTGACTGTTATTTCATAAATTAACTAGTGCTATACATACAGAGGTGGCGAGGTTGGTAGCCGTGTTGTAGGCGGTTGCAGCAGGTGCGTCGGATCAGGGCTGCCACCTGTCAGGCACGAGCCGCGCCGCAAGGTGTCGGCCTGCTCGTTACAACCTGACCAACGGTTCGGCTCAAGGCGACCGGAAACAAGTGGCCATCACTCCTCTCACTGACATCACTCCCCACTGTTGATCTTACCAGGACGACCACCGTTTAGATTGCGTCTCGTCATTCTGAAATGTTTTGGGAGCAATTTCGAGCAGGTGGGATAGTAGATTTCCCAAAAATTATAATATTAACAGAACTCGAAAATCAAGGAATAGGCTTTTTACTTTTTTTGCTTATGGCTCTACGCATCGTCGACGTCGAGATCGTTAGAGCCGGAAAAGGACTGGAGACAAAGAACGGGAAGGAATTCCACGATAGCCTTTTAGAAGGAAGCATCCCGGCATTCACCTGGAATGATTTGGGGAAATTATGGAAAACCCAAATCTGGATGCCTGGACGGGGATTTAAACCCGCGTCCTCCCGAATGCGAGGCCAGAGCATTACCACTGACTGGTCCAAGAAATAATACCAATCTGTTCAGGAAAAAAATCGCGAAAAACTGAAATCAACTTCTTAGCGTTTGCCGATGACTTTACTATCCTTTCAGAAAATGTAGAAGAATCGGTCAAGCAGATCAACACCCTAAAACGGATCGCTAGCGAAACAGGACTCGGGATCTCGAATGAGAAGAAAAACGACAAATATGGACCAAAATTCCTTGAAACAGAGATTTAATAGATTACAAGCGTAAAGCGATTCAAATACTTCGGTGATATAATACAAGAGAACGGACTAGAAAAAGCTGCGGTGCGTGATCGGATCTCAAAAATGGAGAGAGCTTATGGACTAGTGAAATCATCCATAAGAAGTATTGCGTTTCTTGGGACGCCAAAATAAGGAACTACAATGCTGTAGTCAAAACAGAATGTCTACACGCAGCAATAGCTTCTCCATAGAAAACGCTAGAGATCTTAGAGAGAAGATTCGTCCGAATAATTATGAGCCCAATCCAGACTGATTCTGGATGGAATCTCCAGAGCGACAAGAAGTTCACAATAATGTGTAGAAAAAGTCTTGGGGACGTTGGAAAAAGGAGGTTGACATTTCTCGTACACTTGTACATAATGGATAAAACCAGACTAGCAAAAAGGATATTCGACTATCTACGGAGCAAGAAGACAACAACAGCGTGGATAAAGGAAGTTTGTAAATATGCGAAAAGTTTCATCATCTCTGAGGCCCATGTGTGAGATAGGAATACGTTTTGAAATGTAGCCAGAAATCTGGAAGGGTTTCAAGTATGAAGAACGGCGAAGACTGGAAGAACAGAGACAGCAGGAAAAATAAACTTCCGGAGAAGAAGAAGATATAAATTGTAACGGTCAATTCGCAAAAAAATAAATAAAATATTAACAGCAAACTAAACACGAATTCAACGCACACATAAACTTAATTGACAAAACCCTATTGAAATTATTAAACACAAAACAGCACAGTGAAAGAAAATTGACTTAAATGGAGAAGACATAAGGTTTCAATTGCCTCTGATTATTGTAATTATTGCAATCAGCATGCTGGTCGAGGACACAGGTGACCAACTAACACACTTCATGACGGACATATAAACGAAATTAGAACTATGATACCTTTATACAAAAGTAATTGTAATATAATGAAACAAAACCTTTCCGTACGAAGTATAAACGGAAAATATACGAGTAACAGCAAACATTGAATGCTGATGATACCTGCGCAGAAGGCGTAACGCGTCACAAAATAAACAAAATTCAACGATACTTGCTTTGACTGATTCATTAAATAATAATTTATTATTTTAACAAGCAACTACAGAAAAAGGGACTACAATAATTACTATTATTATTACTCTCCGATTCACCTAAAGTGGGTGGCAGAGGGTACATTTCACCTATCCTAAAGTGTAATCGTTTGTGCATAAGAAGGGATGTACGGGATATGGCAGGAGGCGCCGATGGGCTGTTCTGAGGAACGATCCCAGCATTTGCTTGTAGCGATCTGTTAAAACCAGATCAGGATGGCCGGAGAATTTATCGAGACAAAACTCCTATCGGATTCTAATTTTTATTGGTCAGTAAATCCTTCCTATTTCATTTCCTAATCACTCGTGGAAAAAAAATGATGGTTCTGGCCTTGATTTCTCTTATCTTATTTTCTCGGTCATTCCTAGATATTAATGTTGCGGGTAGTAATATGTGTTACTGCCATCTAGAAATAGGTCAGTAGTGAATTTTTCAATTAGTTTCTGTCGAGAGCAGCGCCTTCAGTGTTCCAGGTTTTCCCAACTCCTTCAACATCACACTTACTCTTTCCCTGCAGCTACATATTCCTGTCACGATTTGGGAGGATCTACTTTAGCCTTTCTCCAGTGCCTCCATTAACCACTTTCGATGGGAGCCCAATACAGACGAACAATATTTTAAGTGAGGGCCCACTAGTGCTTTGTATGCAATCGATTTAACTTCCGGTTTACACTGTTTTAAATTACGACCTAGAAATCGGAGCATGTGGTTTGCATTAAACAGGCAAACGATTACAAATTGGCTACACGCCAACCTAAAATCTATATGTTAATTATGAAGAGCATTGTGCAATGGAATCATGTATAGCCAAAATGTGTAAAAAATTACATCAATATAAACTCAAGGTTACTAGCGTTATTTAATAAAAATTCCATTCATGGAGGGACAGAAATAGGATAGGTTTGCTGGAAAGAATCCCTGAGCATTCTACACAGCTAAGCAACGGCAAAGAAATGAATCGCCAGGGCACGGCGATCAATCTATTATTTTTGACGGTTAATGAAACACAATTTCTTACGATAAATACCAAATTTTATTTTGTGCAAGTCAGTATTGTTGTTACACGGGGAAGTTTTGAAAGACTCATGGACCCCTCAGCAGCTGAAAGTATTTTATGCAATCTGTCCTTTCTTATATCAGAGCATACGTCCTTAATTCTCTGGTGTTTACAAAGTCAAAGATAAAAATTCTTTTACAATGTTTATAATATGTTTTACTGTACAACTGGCTATAGCAATGTTTGTTAATGAGATATTTTTCCCTTCTCCCTTCCCGCCCACCAGTACCACTTCACTGTAAAAATGGATTAAACGCAAATTTGATAATTTGGACGGAGCTTGAATGCATTTCAGAATTCATATACTTTTTTTGATATCTCATTCCGTGTCCAAATATTTTCATTTATTTTTATTGATTCAAGCCCACATTGGAGCGCTTATAACTAGTTCTTTCTTGATGTTCGCTTTCGTTCCCAGCACCTTCTAAGTCCAGCTAATAATTTTTCTTTTCTCTCTTGTGTGATGGCTTTCCGAGGTTTAATAATTTTTGGTGGAGGGGACCAGGAGTTAACCATATTACAAAATCTGTAGGGATCTGCGACATCAGTATCTGAAATCCGAGCTCAGTCCAATTTTTTTCTTTTTAACCTCATTGAGCCACATGCTTGTAGCTTTTAGAAAACCTGCTTACCGAGCGTGGTGCTTGAGTGGTTAACGCTCTGGCCTCGATTTCGGGAGGACGCCGGTTCGAATTCCATCTGGGTTTTCCATGATTTCGCCAAATCACTCCAGGCGAATGGCGGGATGCTTCCTTCAAAAGGCCATGGTCGAATCCCTTCCAGTTTCTTGTCCCAAATCCCATCCCGCCTCTAATGACCTCGACGTCGAAGAGGCGTAAAGCCATAAGTAAAGAAAAAAATCTGTTGCTGTCCATTCTTAGAAGGTGCCCGTTAAAACTTCAGCCGCCTGCGTCACATGCTGGTGTTATCCGTTTCCAACAGTTGGTACAATTCGCAGTTTACTTTAAGGTTCCATCCAGTAGCACTCTTGGCCCATGAATTTTCCTCTCGATTCGGCTTTCAGCTTTTTGCAGATCATCCATGGTGCCTTTCCTGTTCATCATCAAGGTCTTCGCGTCATGCGAGTATGAGAACTGAGGTCTGACAGATTTTGGCATTCTTCGAAGTACACTTCTTGTTGTAATGATTTCGCGACAGCTGGTATGCTGTGTTGAGTTTGGCACATCTATCGAAGATGGAGGTTTCATCTGTATCATTAGGTTGGACCCTTTCATCAAGCTACTGGAATCGATCGACTTTTCCAATCCTGCCGTGGATGGTCGTGGGATGTTGACTCTCGAAGTACTTGGTTTTTTCGTACGATATGGCAGCATCCTCAGAGTCGCTACAATGAAAAATGCTAAGATCTGTAACACTTCTACATTGAGGTTCCTAAACTTTTTTATTTCTATTATACATGCTCTTTAGCTATCAAGACTTCACCCAATTGAGCATTACGTCTATTCCTACAAAGAAAATACTCCATGTACATTTCCTGTACTCTCTTCACCCTGTGTCTTCCTTCCAATGACTCATCCAGCTCCTTTATCATGCCAGTTACTAACTGTGTTCTTTGGTAATTTCTGCAAATGAATCATTTGCACTCCCTCCAATCCGTGTATTTGAAACTGAAATTGTGTGTGCTACACTATCCCACCATATTCAACCAAAAGTCTCACCGAAGTTCTGTAAACCACCTCTCTTGTATCTCCCCTCATCATCCTCTCGAGAACATGAAGGATTTTGAAGCCACTTTTCCAGTTCAGTTTATCATCAAATGTTATGCTAAAATATTTACACTTCAAGTCTTCAGTAAGCAAGTCCTTCCCTACCATATAATCATAATCAACCTTTAGGTTTTTACTTATAATAAGCTGACACTTCTTTGCATTTATCTTCACGTTTACCTATACGCCTCCTGCCATATCCCGTATATCCCTTCCAACCTATTACCCTTTCGGATAGGTGCAATGCACCCTCTGCCACACACTTTTAGTGAATCGCAGAGTAATAGTAATAGTAGTCTTCTCCTATTTTTATTTTGTTGCATAACATTATGTTATATGCAAAAAATCTTACCTCTGTTTGTAAACCATCAAAACAGTCATTCATTGTAATAATGAGTAAAAAAAGTCCGAGCATACTACCCTGTGGAACTCCCAATTTCATTCCTTGAGATTTTTTTTATCTGTGCATCAAATCTGCCGAGAGACTGATAACAGGAAACAATAATGATCTCGGAAGAAAACAGTGGTTTGAAACTTGTTGGTTTCCCGAGCACAGAAGATTGCAGTAAGCCTCCGGAAACCACACAGTGTGTCGGCGTGCTGACGCTGTGGCTGAGCAATGCCGACAGGTGCGTCCATACATTAAGCATTCCGTCTCCACAGCCGTTCTTTTAAATACAATGAACGCCTCCCGCCCGCAGACACTTGCTACTGACTAGTTAATGTCTTCTCGCCTTGCGGTAGGTCCAGGAAGTAATACTTCAAGCCACACAATACCATCCACAACCGCAGATAACCTCCGATCTCTCACCTGTCCTCAAGATTTTTAAATACCAGCACGACTAATGTTGGATATAACTTCGGTCCGTCAGGTTGTGAGTGAGGTTAATAGATACTGCAATAAGTAACATTAGGGCTGTTTTCGCGTAAATATGTTTGTATTTACCTCTAAGCCCGTAAAAAATGACGGGTTGGACGCAGGGTTCTGACAAAACATTTCTCCCAATTTGATTAACTAAATGTAACGCTAAATAAAACACATAACCTATCAGAAATTAGGAATGACAGAGCGTGTTCGTCTTCCACTGTACACTTGGCTTGACATACTCAGCGCTATAGCAGATGAGTCGAAGTTTTCGTGCCTCTACACTCCCTTATCACAGACTCAATGGTTATGACCCACTTCTTTACGTTAGCATCGCACCTAGCAGTGCTACCAACTCTAAAAAAATATTATATGCCAAATCTACGTTTAGAAAATGCCAAAAATATGCCGAAGTTTTCGGAAAATGTTGAAAGAAGTCATCAAAATTAAAGAGCACATGAGCATTCCTACGAGAAAAATTTCTACCCAAAATAAACTCTACCTTTAATCATGAACAGTACTACCATACAACACTTCTATCGAAATTTAATCCTACCAAAAAATAACTATATCAGTAAACAATTCTACCAAATGTTATTTGTGACTAGTAACATCTCTACTATTTACGATCCCTACAGCATAAAAACTATGCCATACGAGTTCCTAACACGGGACTCTCTACCAAACGCAATATCTACCACTTTTAGATTCCACCAATCACAAGCCTACCAATAACGTGTCAATCATATCGTAAACCTACCAAAATAAAACTTTACTGGAATAATTCTATACCACAAACGTCTTTACCAAAAAACCTACCTCAAGGTAACTTTACCATTTTTTAACACTACCGGAAACAACTCTACCAGGATTTAACCGTATGAGAAAAACCAAACTTGTCTCTGTATCATGTAATGAAAGGAACAGGAAATATTAATTAGCTTTCGTCTGTAAGACACATATATGTAAATTTTATCTTGAAAATTATTTGAAACAAAACTTAAATAATTATTTTAGTTAAAAATAGGAATTCACATTTCATGTTTACTATTGTATAACAACCGAATTATTTAAGTGTGTTAAAAAAATTTCTTTGTTAAATACCTTTATGATGCATACATGTTTTACAACTGTAAAATGTATAAAACAATCAACTTAAAATTAACAATGATTAATAAAAATTCGTAGTTAGCGATTATTTTAATAAATAAATGAACAATACTAAAATTTTATCGCTCGGAAGAAACAGTTGACTTATCAGGGGAAAATGCTAAAAACTATGCTGTATCCTAAATTGAATTTTTTCATGCTAAATCATTTGAAACAGGAAAACATGTTAAACGCTACCCAAGAATTCCATTTCTCCGTAAGCTAGTGGGAAGTGCTTCATTACCTACTGCAATTCCTTTAAATTGTGGTTGTTACATACTGCAACTGAAAACTTGTTTGCTTTGGTCACTGAAGTTCCTCGGATGGATGGACAGGAGATACTGATACGTTAGTCTTCTCGCGTCGGATGTCAGGAGCTGTTTTTCCGGAAAGGCAGTGCAACTTCTCCAGGAGAGTAGGTCGAAGATTGCCAGTTCCGAGGTAACACGTAGCGTGTGACGTCTGCTGCCCTGATGGCCCAGTCATCAGTGTGGACAACAGCCTGTTAGATATTTCGTCTTCAGCTGGTGACGCTGTCCTGGGCGGAACAAACACAGCATTACAATAAGCCGACACTCACAATGGAAACCTTGTCGGTCGCTGGAATGTTATGAGTGATACGACCAGTGTGAGTCAGGAGGAAGAACTTTCTCAGGTCCACCCAGGCAAGGTGTATCAAGCGTTATCTATATAGGAGCAGGAACTACCTGTTGTTTAGTGAGGTTAGTCATTACTAGGGTTCGGATCTCTATGATCAGTCATATTTTTTTCCTGCCTTCGTTTTGAGCTGTAATGCTGAATTAAACACTGATTGAATGTTTCTCATTGCATTTAAATGAATTTTATATTGCATATAAATGCATATTCAGGTCATTTTACTAGTTTTGATCATATTGCAATAATATTTATGGTCATATTTTGATGAAAAATCTGGTAATTTTTTAATAGTGCCCGGAATTCATTAGAAGTTAAAAATGAGAAGATATTAAGATAATTATTCAAAGAACTGTACTACTATTATACATTGAAGAAAACAACAAAACTAATCGTCACTGACTTGGTCAGAATTCACCAGTCAAGAAGTGAATTTATACGTTATTGTCATCCTCTTAACATTGATGTACCACCTGCTTTTTAATCTCGACAATGCAGCAGCAGCATGCCGGTGTTATTAGCTGCGTCAGTCAAATGTCTCATTGTCGCCAATAGTTTTGAAAATAATCCTCAGAGAGTGTTAAATCAGCAGTGGATCAGTGAGTACCGCCATGCCGAAAACAAAATTTTGAAGGTGCGAAGTTACGGAGTTACGTAAAGGAATTTGGAGTGGAGCATTTTAGTATACAGGAATACGTTATTTTCTGTAATATGAAATTAAAATTACTTCAACAAAGCAGTTCAAAATTTAATTTCCAAACGGCGCAGTGAATGTACGGAAGCAAATTATGCTATCTACACAAAGGCGACATTACTAGATTAAATAAATGATGTACAGTTGAGCAAGTTTTGATGTATTGTAAATTTAAATGTTTGGTCATATTTTGTTATTTTTAGGTCATATTTACCCGTTTTTAAGGTCATATTTGCCTGCATATTTCTCTAATTTTTTGGTCATAAAGATCCGACCCAATCTCTTGTGCGTCCACATTTGGACTATTGTTGTGCCATTTGGGACCCGTTTCGTAAGGGGTTGATTGAAAGTATAGAGAAAGTACAGAGAAGAGCCGCTCGATTCGTGACCGCTTGCTACAGTCCTTATGAAAGCGTCACAGAACTGATTAGTAGACTAGGTTGGGAGTCTCTGGTAGATAGACGACACACGTTTCGTTTAAACTTGTTGGTAAACTTGCGTACTCCCACTTTCACTTTTGAGTGTAGTGAAATACTTCTTCCACCAACCTATTTGAGTCGGAAGGACAGGAAAGATAAAATTAGAGAAATAAGGTGCCGGACTAATTCTTATATGAATTCTTTTTTCCCTCGTACGATTAGGGATTGGAATGCACAACAAAAAGATTAGCTTTGGTGCTGAGCACCCTCTGCCACCCACAATTTTGTGAATTGCTGAGTATATATGTAGATATGTAGATTACTACTTGCAACAAGGTCAACTACCAGTACATCAAACGTTTGTAGCTTTAGCACTGTGCGGATCGTAAGGAAAAAATTATTTCTTCTCTCGTCCATCAAAAACTTTTCTCTCGGATTCGTCTGTTGTTGAAGAATCCTTAGTCCGAATAACATTTTTATAAAGGATCAACGCAGTGACAACACTCATTAAAGGCCCACAAATTGGTTTGAGTCTTCCCCATCTCCGTCTTTGGTTCTCAGTTTATTGGAAAAATGCTCTACCCATGTCGGTCCGAAACAGCATTTATTGCCGTGTTTAGTGCTTTAGTTCAACACTCTGGCGCTTATTTTATTGCGAACTTTACTTTTTTTTTTTTTTTTTTTTTTTGTATCGGTCAAATCTGCACTTGTGTAGTAGCACCTCTCTGGTTTTTGTGTCTTCTGTGCTGTTTTGTTTATTTACAGAGCGATGCCAATCTAATTTCATTACCTACATCAATGCATCTGTGTTCACTGTATGCTAAAATATCTGTCAGCTATTGCTTATTGTATATGGTTTGTTTGTGACTGTTAGTTTTAAGTGTCGTGGTTGTTTTCAGTGTTTTTAATAGCGTTTTACTTTTTACTACGGTCAATTTATACAGTATCGGTCCAGCTTTTTTCACTGACACTGCTTTGCGTTGCGGTAACTTCCTTGGACTGTTAAATAAAATTTATTTTTATGGTTAAGGTCTAATAAATGTAGAGAAAATGTTGAGTTATTTGTGCATGTAATTGCTGCAATGTGTTCCTTGTTGCCTACGTATATTGCTTGAAACTGTTGGCACGGAAGTTTATATATTCAAGACTAGGGTTAGGATTTTTATGACAAATATATATATATATATGTGTACACATGTGACAGCGCCTGGTGCTTCACCTTCTGCACGTTTAAGGCTGCTGTAGGCCGAGATATTGCGCTTCTCGATTGTTTTTGTTCTTTGTTCGTCGTCCCAGCCGCCTTCATCTGTGGTAAGTGTTGGGTCATATTTCCCTATCCTTCCTTAATTTTATTGCCTTAAAGCTTTTTCCTGCTCATTGTTATTATATATATATATATATATATATATATATATATATAGAGAGAGAGAGAGAGAGAGAGAGAGAGAGGAGGAATATGCATGCAAGTATTAACTTAAAAACTGGTAAATATGACCTAAAATAGCAAAAAATGACCAAACATTTAAATTTACTTTACATCAAAACATGCTCAATTTTACCACATTTATTTAATCTAATAGTGTCGCTTTCATGTAGACAGCATAATTTGCTTTGAACCATTGGTAAGTTAAATTTTAAATCGTATTGTTGAATTCACTTTAATTCCACATAATTTATAGAAAAGAACTCTTTCGTCTGTACTAAAATACTCCTCTCCAAATTCCTTTTAGTAACTCAGTAACTTCGCACTTACAGAAAATTTTGTCTTCGGCGTGGCGGTACTCACTGATCCACATCAGATTTAACACTGACTGAGGATCATTTTCAAAAGTATTGGTGAGAATGAGATATTGAATGACGCGGATCGACACAGGCATGCTGCTGCTGCATTATCAAGATTAAAAGGAAGGTGGAACATCAACATTTAGAGAGTGACTACAATGTATAGCTGTAATTCTTTACCGGTGAATTCTGACCAATTCGGTGACAATTAGTTTTGTTTTTTCTCAAATATATAATAAGATTACAGGTGTGTGAATAATTATCTTAATTTTTTCTCATTTATAACTTCTAATGAAAATTCCCGGTACTACTAAAAAATTACCTGATTTTCTTCAAAATATGAATATATGGCCCTAAATATTATCTTAATATGACCAAAACTATAAAATGGCCGTACAAGCATTTATATGCCATGTAAAATACGTTTAAATACAATTGGAATCGTTCAACCAGTGTTTAATACAGGATTACAGCTCAAAAGCAAGGCAGGAAAAAAAATATTACTAGTCATAAAAATCCGAACCCTATTCATGACTTTCTCTTTCAATGTTGGTGTTTAAATTCTTATTCTTTTCTGCTAAGAGGACACTTTATCAGCGTGCTGACTACTTTCCCTTAGCCTGTCAGAGACAGAAATATTTATTTCACTTTCTTTAATGACCTGCTTTATACGAATATCACTGGAGAAAAACAAGCTTTTAACTGAGACTTCTCTCAGCTATAAATTATTCTCCTACTTAAGTGTTTTAATTTCTTTCTTAATTTTGACTGTGCTGTTTTATTTTAGCTTAGAAAAATCACAAAAGCTATACGAGCGGTCTGGGTTAGGCCTCTGACTGGAAATCGAAAGGTCCTGTAACAATATAATAAAAGTTTTGTGGTTCTTTTGAAAGTAAAGTTATTAAGTTATTGTTGCTGTAGCAGTCCCAGCTACTACACATTTAACAGATTCAATTTGATACGGTCGCCAGTCAGGTGGTTTCTGCTAAAGGGAAGGTTATGCAGGTCATATAAAAGTACTACACGCTACTATGAAAAGTCATTACACTCCTGTAATCCGTCACAGCTTACACTGTTTTATTGAACATAAACACTTCCGCCGAGACACTAGCCGCCAGACAAAGATTTAGTTTACAGACACTTCTCCGAAGATACAAGTTCGATAAGACAAGTGATTAAGTGAGTCACTGTTCCAACATAGCTTTACATAAAACAGTTGTCAAAGCACAGTTCCGCACCACTCTTTTACTGACCACTACTTTAAAGTTGGCTCTGTCCACTCTCACTCAATATACATCTTTCTAAACACAGTTTACATTAGAATGTTCCGTTACTTACGATGCGGTTATACCGGATTGTTATTCATATTAACTTCAATACTCGTGCCTTCCTTGGACACGCGACCCGTATATACTCTCACGTCCAACCACTTCTCCTACACTGTATCTATTCCCCAATCTCTTACTATTCCTATTACTTAACTGTGCCTTCCGGGCACACCAGTCGTGAACATATTTTCGCACCCAGCCACTTTCTACAACGACTCAGGCTTCTGCCATCCTGCAACAACTTCCCACTACTGGCGCGTTCCCACGATCCCTTGTAACGAAGCGAGACGAGACGGGACCTCATTGGCCGAAGTGTAGGGACGACCACGCGTCGCAGGTTAGTCCTCGCTTAACTGGCCGCCACCTCCGCACCACGTTGCCTAGTGTCGTTTGGCACAGAGCACTTTACAGCAACAGAAGGGGTGCGGACCACTGCTGCAAACTAATGGCTACACACGCCTGTGATGTTTACCGACTCAGAGTGGGTAGCTGCGTCTCGTCTCCGCTAGCAGAGGCGGCCCGTTCCCATGTCGTGTGGTCGAGTATTCGTCACGTCCCGTCCCGTCCCGTCTCGCCTTCGTTACAAGGGATCGTGGGAACGGGCCTTACTGTACAACAACTGAAACTCCTGCGATATCGTACATCCCGAAACATATCAATATTTATTCATAGATTAATTCAGATTATTTCCTGCCAATATTTACGTAATTCTCGCTGTGGTGCTACAGTCCCCTGTTCAATTCTCTTTCTCTTCGTGGATTTTCAGAGGCCCTTAACCCTTAACGCTTCCGTGGTTCGGATTCCACGTTAAATTACAGTTCCCCTCTGATAGGTAAGACTACCGGGTTAGGTTAGATAAGGAGGAAAGGAACTGGCCGTCCTACCTGTGATACCAGGTATAGTATGCATCCTTCGGGATTGTTCAAACAATCATCGAGCTGAAGACCAAATTTTTAAAGCTATAGAAGTATTACTTGATTTGTCCTTGTAGTATTAATTGTAGTAACAGACCATTATTCGTATAATGAGAACACTAGGGACTGTCATCCTGTGATGGGAGAGAATGAATCAGAGTAGAGTCTCCATTAAATCTATAAATGAGGAAACTACAAAATTTGAAATAGATTCTCAGGAAATTACGAAGGAACTCAGAAAGCTAAAAACATGTAAAGGAGTTGGTATATATAATATTACTACAGATGTATTAAAGATTGTGCAATATGATATTGTACCTTAACTTGAAATTTTATTTAAAATGCGTAGTTCTTGCTGTTTACCATGTTAACGGTTAATAAAGGAGGAGTGAGGGTTGAAAATTACAAGTCAATTAGTTTGACATCAGTGATAGCCAAAATGATGTAGAGATTGATATACAACTACATCAGGAAAGAAATTGGTTTGCAGATCGACAACATGGCTTTAGGCAAGGATATTCATGTGATTCTCAGATGGTGGGTGATATACAAGATATTTCAAATGAATTTGACATGGGAGGCCATGTTGAAAGTGTGGCACTAGATTTTTCTAAGGCATTTGGCAGAGTTAGAAACAAAATGGATTTAAATAAACTGAAATCTATGGATTGGATGAAAAAGTTACTCGCTGTGTAGAGGAAATCTTAAAAGCCAGAAGGCAAAATGTTAAATTAGGAAATACTTGATCAAAAGAAGTGGAAATAAATGTAGGAGTGTCACAGGGTAGTGTATTTGGACCGTTGCTGTTCATAATTCTAATGAATGACTGTGTTGATGGGTTACGGTCAAACTCTAGGTATTTTGCAGATGATATATTGGTATACAATAGGATCAAAACGGATGAAGACTATGAACAACAGCAGGGTGACTAGATAGAAAATCTAAATGGCTCGGAAGACTAGGGAAATTTCCACCGGAGCGTTAGTTCAATCGCAATTAAAATTAACAATAGTAATGATAATTATTATTTCAATCCTTTATAGACCATGTTTAACAACATTTGCTTTTCATTTAATTATCTCGTCATCTTTACTTTGTTGACTATTTGGCCTTGACGCCGCCTGTGGATGAAGACCACAAAGAAAATAACAGCCTTTGGTTGCTAACGAGATACTGATAGACGCTTTTACTGCGTCGCGTGATGACTGAACTCTCACGTGAACGACCAGTCTGCGCTGCAAGAAACGAGGTGTGTTGCGACTGAAGCAGAGTACTCTATTCATTACAGCGAGACGAGGAAAGTATCCCTGCACTATAGTTCGCGATGAGTACGGTTCGAGAAATATAAACATCGAGTCTGCTGAATAAGGTTAGGACTCGCATTTTGGACGTCCATAGTTCGATCACTGATCAGGCGATCCATAGTTCACAGCTTCCCGACATCATGCTCTTGGAGGGATGGTTGCCTCATATAAGTGATGGTCAGTATCCTTCTAGTTCTTCTCAACAATTCTATTCGGCCTCTAACCACGCTTCTGTTGACAATAAGTCAAGCACCTGACAACTGTGAACAGTAGGGAGAGGTTGAATTATATGCTGTAAGGTATATAAAAGTTTCTGTTTACTGTGCTTGTTTCGATCAGTAGATAATTATACTTTAGGTAGAAGAACCATCTACCAACCAACCTGAAAGTATTGGAATGATCAATAGAAGTTTAGTAGAACAATTACTTTTTTGCTCTCTCTTGACTTTGTGCCTCGTCGACATCTTAGTCGTTAGAGGCGAGAAAGGAATGGATGCTAGGAATGCAAAGGAATATGACCATGATCTTTTGAGGGAACCATCGCGGCCTTCGCTTGAAGTTATTTCGAAAACCATTGAAATCAGAAATCTAAATGGTCTAACAGGAGTTACAACGCGCGTCCTCCCGAATGCGAGGCCAGAGCCCTACCGCTCACCCGCCAGGTTTTGTTTTGTGGAACGGAGTGATCATAAAACACCATATCTTCCTCTTATAACTTCGGGGCTACCACACATTACAACCAGCTAACGTGTTCAATCCGAATTGCCTGCGCTTCCCGCAAGCGGTTTTATTTCCCCTTGAGGGTCTTACCGCGTCATCACATCACCCAACGCAGTTGTATACCTTTCTTAGAGGCTATCTGAAACATTAGATCCACCCAACAATTTTTATTTTATTTCAGTTAGTCTTCTGCTTCCAAACCTTCGTTCTATGAAGGATTTCTCTAGGTTTTCTCCATTTCATCTTTCAAATCCACTGATTTACTGAGGGTTCTTCGGCCAACATTGGAAGGCAGGAGATCGGTAAATGCGGAGTGATTGATTCTTATTACAGTCCATGGTATGCAAATATTTGATGTTAATACTACTTCTGATGAGATTTTTTGATTCTTAGCTTTGACACTCGAGTTCTGACGATCATAAGAAAACACAGAGAGCACGATTTTTTCAACTCTACGTCTTATGCTGCTGACCTATACTATAAAAACTTCATATGTGTTTTTGTCCTAAATTGATCCTTACTTGACATCTTCCTCAGAACTTCCTGCGCGCTTACTACTTGTCTATTTTGGAAAAAATGTTGAGACACCTCCAGTTAACTTATAAATACCAAAGAAGCTCTGTGGCTGGGCGGTAACGCTCTGGCCTCGCGTTAGGGGGGACGTAGGTTCAAATCAAAGTCCGAATTTCCAGATTTCGATTTTCCATGGTTTCTCTAAATCATTCCAGGCGAATGTCTTCCTGTTCCTTGACGCATCCCCTCCTAACACTAATGACCTCAACGTCGATGAGCCGTAAATCGTAAAGTATAAAAAATTGTTATAACATGTCCTTATCCTTTCTCACTTATCGTGATTTCTGAACTCTTCAGGTTTAAGTCTAACCCATAACCCAGACTTACTTGTTCTGCTCTTGAAGCTAAGTCTGCGAGTCCGTATTCATTGTTAGACATTAGGATAGCAAACGTCAGATTATTTACATTCCTTCATCAACTAGATGGCTTTGTCTAATACAATGTTTCTCGACCTGTGGTCCACGAAGTTGAGGCGGGTGATACACAGGCAGAGTATGAAAAATTTATTTGTTACTCATATAGATATTATGATATCATGGTATGAGGCTATTTGCCAATATGAGCTATAAGACAAACTTTCTAAAAGCTATTAATTTTTCAACGACCAAGTAAAACTCTGGTATTTCCAGATATAACGATATGACTCCATTGTTACTATAATAGTCTATTCACTAAATAAGGTTGCAGTTGGTATAAAAGAAAGTGATGCTCCTTTGGCTATTAAGTTAATGATCGTTTTATAAGGGTCTTGTTGTAGTGTAGGTCTTAAGGGATAAAATATACTAATGTTAACAATATACACATAGGTAAAAAATTAGGCCGTTATAAGTTAGTAGTCCATTCAACATTGTACCTTATCCTGAAACGTTAAATTGAGTATGTTTGCTTCTTGTTTATCAGAAGACCACAAGTGCTGATGTTTTACTGTTACAAGTTAGGTTGTTTGCAGATGACATAATGCTATATAATAGGATCAATACGGTAGAAGACCGAACAGCTGCAGAGTGATATTTACAGCATATCTACGTGGGTAGTTCAACATGGGATGAAGAATGCAAAGAATAGTCAGCTTATTAAGAACACAGATAAAAAGGTTGACTATGATTATAAGGCTGGGAAACAATTACTTGTCGAAGACCTGAATGTAAACACCTTGGCATAAAATTTCATAACAGACTCAACTGGAGACATTGGACAGGTACTAGGAAAAGGATTCAAAACCCTTCACTTGTTGGAGAGATGATGGGATATGTCTGAGAAATGAGGAAATTGGGTTACAAAATTTTGGTCATACCATTGGTTGAATATGGTTGTGTAGCATGGGACCCAAATTTTTGGGTTGGAGAGGGTACAAAGAAGGAGTATTACCAGAAAACAATCAGTAATCGATTCGATATGATAAAGTGGCTAGAATGGGATTCATTGGAAGATAGGAGGAGGGTGAAGAGAGTCATGGAAATGTTTAAGGAGTATTATTGGTGATGAGGCGTGGAAAGACATTGCTGGAAGAATTGGGAGAGGTCCATGGAGTGAAAAAGTTGACTGTGACCACAAGCTGGCATTCGGTTTCAGGCACAAGAGTGTAGGAAGATTTTCTTTGGTAGGTAATGTGGTCCAGAGTTGGAATAAGTTACCAAGAGAAATGATGAATATTTTACCAAAAACACTAAAAGAATTTAAAGTTGAAATCTGTAGAGGGCGAAGGAAGGCGTTTAGAGGAGAGGGGAATAGTGGGTGTGTAGGGAATTTTCCACTGAAACGCGCACTCCTGCGCAATTTAATTAAAACTATGCTTGACATTTTAGTGGTAGGTTGAAACGCTGGTCTAAACATTAAGGGCTTTCCTCATGTTCACCCTAAGTTTTTGTGAGCGAATGTACGAGCAGATCATATGAAGCATGCGTTTGGACAGATAGTATATCTGTGGCTGTTTCTGACATGTTAACAAGCGCTCTCGAAAACGAAGCTTTTCAAGTGTATGAAACATATAGTCTCTTGTAACACGATCAGAAGCTCGTTTATAGTCAAGGAAGCAAATGAAGACAGGAAAGCAATATTGAGGAGCTGCAAACAGTTAGTCATGCTAGAGAACCGCTTTGAAGCTGCTCAATATTCCCTCTGCTGGTTGTACCGCCGCTGTGCCTATAAGCCAGGCTGCGGCACGTGGCATACTGGCTCTGCTATTCCGTCCACGCGCATGCGCAGTGGTTACTCACTGGCTACGCGGAAGAAGCTAGAGACAACAAAGCGCGACGACCCAACATGTTATAAACAGTTGTAATACAAGGAAGGCTCAGCATGCCTCTAACTTGCATCCGCATAGGGAAAACATACAGCGGACGAGAAAGCAAAGTGGATGAGGTATTAAATGAGACAAAATTTGAATTTATGTAAAACCGAGATACAAGGGAAACAATTCTGGAGCCAAGGATAGTATTATAAGACCGAGAGTGGTGGTGTAACGGCTAGCGTTCTGGCCTCGCATTCGGGAGGACGGTGGTTCGAGTCCCCGTCCGGGCATCAAGATTTTGGTTTTCCATGGTTTCCCAAATCACTCCAGGCAAATGCCGCGATGCTTCCTTCAAAAGGCCATGGCCGAATTCCTTCCCATTCCTTGCCCCCATCCTTTCCCGTCTCTAAAGACCTCGCTATTAAGGTGGGTTCCCACGATCCCCTCTAGGCGAGGCGAGACGAGACGGGACGTTTGATCATTTACCGACTGGCGGTGGGACGAGGCGAGACGTCCATGCTAGCTTATGCGGCAAAGATGAGAGGCCTCCGTCCCGTCTCGTCTCGCCTCCGTTTACAACGGATCGTGGGAACAGGCCTTTAGAGAGACGGTAGGCGTATATATATATATATATATATATATATATATATATAAAAGTATTATAAGATTCTGTAGGTGAAAGCGAGGATACATTCATGGGGTTGATGGATTTCGTAAGACGTGTTGAAATATTGAATGGAAAAGACCATAAGAATTGTAAGACATCAGATCCGAAAAATCGAGACAGAAGGATAGTTTACAATCTGCTAGCGATTACCTCCAATTTCGTTAACGTGTTTCCACTTCATTTTGCGTCCCATGTTTTCTCCCGATCGTATGTGATTACTATTAAGCATAGGTAGGTAACAACACAGCATTTCCACAAAGCGTTGAGTATTTAACAAGCAGTAATGAGGGACGTGTCTAGGGTTTTTCCACCGCTAAGGTCATCCCAGATGGCCACAGCAATGGTTTTCATCTGAAAGTCAATAAACATAGTGTCCAAAAAACAAAACCACTTGAATCAAAGAACTAAGGGTATCTCAGGTAATGGCACATTATACACAGTCATCGAGACATATTGACACACACACAAATTGATATGCTGTGCTGTGCTTAGCGGTGGAGAGCTAATATTTAAAACTGGTGCTTCGAATGACTTTAAGAAATGGCTTTTATCATCTCGTTCTGGAATCTTCTAATTCGCTCGAAACTCATAAAATTAAACTTGTACCATCTTCCTACGATAGCTGTAGTAATTGCGCAACAGTAATTCCGCATTCTAGATATTCGAAGTATTTGGAATACTGTGAATGGTGCTGAGAATCATGTGTTGTCCATGTGGTTGAGGAGATCGAATCAATAGAGAGAGATACGCGTAATAAGAATATCAGGTAATATTCAATTCTACCCGCAGTAAAGTTTATTTTGAATGTGTTACCGAATAGAATAAATGGAATACCGAGAGAATAATTTGGAGTAAATACGAACAATGACGTGAAGAAGATCATGAAATGCAGGAAAAAAGATAATAGTATTGGAAGATATTTACAAAGATAGTGTCAGATGTGGTGGTATAAGAAGAATTACATTGTTTAGGAAATAAAATGGAAACTAACTCCAAGCAAGAGTGGTGTCTGAAGATGATAGGCACTGTTTTCTTTTCAATTGAAAGAGGTTAACACTCAAAATGATCTTTCTACAACACAGTTCTATGTACTGAGAATAATCTTAAACAATTTTTTACATGTTCCATGAGTTAAAGCGAATGACAAGAAAATTCCTTAATATGGTTAATAACTCCGAAGAAACAATTTCTGATTGAAAACTTCAAACTCTCCGCTAACAAAAGGTGAGCTGCAAAACGTCACCGGAAAACAAATCAACAACAGCAAAGCACACAAATAAAACAACAGTTGTATTGGCATTTATTATTTTAACAAGCAACTGTAGAAGAAATGGCTTACAATGGTTATGTGTCATGGAATTTTACCGTTTATTTTCATAGCAAAAGGGATATTCGCTGCTCCGTAAATGGCAAAAACGAATTGTTAGCTGGTTAACCTTGAGAGTGCCCTTGCCTTGGAGAGCATTCCTGTTTGCACACAATAACAAGACAACGTGTGAGGCTGCTCTGGGAGATAGGATCGACTCTTAACGGGCGTCCTATGCCTGGCGCCCAGTGGTATCATACTCCATAGCTCTGATCGAGATGTAAATCTAGATCTCTCATTAACAGTTCAACAGATCACTTTACTGGAAATTTGTTTCTTTCAAAAACTGTTTCCTTTTATTGATGATGGATATTTTATGCTTCAGGTTTTTACGTCTTTTCGACGTGGTGGTCATTGGAGACGCGAGAGGTGGGCAAGGAACTGGAAGGAATTCGGTAGTGGCCTTTTGAATGAATCATTCCGGAATTCACTTGGAGTGATTTCGGGAAACAATGGAAAGCCGATATCTGGATGGCCGGAAAGAGCGGTCTGTTTGTTCAGTGCTTAAGGCGCTTGTTTTTAAAGTTCCGGGTGGGGCCAGGAGTTTTAAGAGTTCTGCTTGAACATATTAACTAGGCCCGGGGGTTCCGTGGTTCTGATTGCATGTTAAACAGTTGGTGCTGCCACGTCATAGACGGAATGTGCGGCAAATCGAAACTCTGACACGAGGTCAGAAGACTATACGAAGTAATTACTCATTGTGGGTGCGCAGACTTCCGCGGTCGTTGTCGATGTAATCTTGGTTGTCCGGGTTGAACCGCGTCAATTTGTCGTCACTCCAAACGGTTAGCGCATTCTTCGGGAGCTATATATAGGCGGCAGCAGTTCCAGCCGTGACAGTACTCTGAAGAAGGCCACAAAATGATGGCCGAAACGTTAGGTTTCGACAAATTGACGCGGCTCAACCCGGACAACCAAGATTACATAATTACTCATTGTTTTCACGAGTTCATTCTGCAACGTAAACACATCGTTACAAAGGACCAAAAGAACGCAAGAAACTCAGGCTTTTGCAACAGTATTCGTTTCATTAAGGCCTCTTATAACGACTCTAAGACCCAGCCTCTAATGAAATTTTATTTAAGAATTATATGTAGCTAGCTGGGAGATGATTAAATTCGGTTTTGTATATTTTTCTTGTAATTAACTGAAATTTTGTGTAAATGAACCTTGTTTTATAGAGATAAATTGTGTAAATACTATGTCATATGTTCAAAAACAGTATTATATACTAAAAATTGTTTCAATGTTTGTAATAGTAAGTATTTATGTGAGCTACGATGTTTGGAAGTCAATTTCAGACAGTTTGGAATGATTTATGTGGGTAACTTTGTGTGTAAATATCTTTAATTTTCATTTCTGTGCGTTCCTTAATGATTGTGAATGATTTGTATTTATTCTGATTGTTTTAATGTGATTTTAATTGTTTAGCTATTGTCAGAATTCGAGAAACGTCGGCCGGAAGTCTTTGAATTATCCTGGAATTTTCTGTAAGCGAGTTAGTAAGTTGAGTTTTAGTTTTGAACAGTTTGGTTTTGAAGGTGTTGCAAGTTATAATAGCTAGAGCATTTGTTTAGATTTGTACAGTTTTTTTTTTTTTTTTTTTTTTTTTTTTTTTTTTTTTTTATGAAGTCCAATGTCTTTGGAAAAAAAATAAAAGTGATTCTTGTTGGACTAACTATTTCATTTTAAAACGAGATACCTATCACTCTTCTTCTCACAGCATACAGTGCCGGGTTAGCTGCAACTTCATCAAGACAGATTTCTAAATGAGAAAGTAGGAGCAACCTTCGCATTCCGCTCCAATAACGGAGAGCTTTACTGCTTAGGGGACATCCATTAATTACGTGAGGTGAAAAAGGGGGGGGGGGTCCGGCAAAATCTCACCAGATCTCACCAGGGGGGAGAGGGGGGGTCTACGGAAATTTCACGTGAGATTTTGCGAAAAATTTGGGGACAGTAGAGCCAAAAAAAAAAAGGTCTACAATTTGCGCCAAAGTCGATTTTAGGAGGGTATTTCGTCAAAAAAGTTAGGGTGTGACCTTAAAAAAAAATAAGGTCTACAAAAGTTTCCAGGGCGATTTCTAGGGGGCGTTCTCACGGACCAGATCTCACCAGAGGGGGGGGGGGGTTTCCGGCCAGATCTCACGAAATCTCACCAGGGTGGAGGGGGGTCCAGAAATCCAAAAAACACCTCACGTAATTTTTGGATGCCTCCTTACAAGTCTGTTCAGAACCGTCGCTCCAAAACAACTGCCTCCTGATCCTCTCTCCAACATCTCTCCCACACAACAGCCATCTTACACACGCACAGCCCCAATACGCCCACAAAACAGGTTGTTGATACCCTCAGTAACATGTTTCCCCAGAACAAACACTTAATTCCTAGCTCCAAGCTAGATGACCCCTATTTTCAGCCTAGTAACTTTATACTCGTATTAGCCAACACTATATCAGCAGAGTTGATTTGTGATAATGTGCCAAAGCAGTGCCGCCAGCGACCTACACGCTGAAGAAAATCCGGCAACCTGACCTCAGCCACCTTCCAATAGAATGAGCACCACAGCGAAGCAGAGAGGGTGAATATGGATCCGCTAAGTTTCGATATATCTCATAAGGTTCCTATACTAGTTCTTGCCTGACCTCTTCACTTCGAAACTAGTGTACTCTGATTGTCCTAGTGCGAAATCTGATTTCCATACTAATGTCGCTTTCCATCATTTAACAAAGCTTCGGAATCGTACATAAATATGGGTTCATAATAAGTTCTGTAAAACTTCCTTTGCACTTCAGCGGCACTTCTGCGATCCATATACACCGATCAGCCACAACATTATGACTACGTAACTGTTATCGATATAAATCCATCCAGTCAATAGCAGCGTCACCTGACGAGAAATGACTGCTACTCAGACATACGCACGGTGCATGTAGAATCAGTGAGTGTGCTATCGTGTTTAGAATGGGGAAGGAGCGCGATTTATCTGAGTTTGACCGAGGGCAGATTGTAATGGCACGGAGGCTCGCACGTGCATTTCGGAAACTGCACGACTTGTCGGGTGTTCGAGGAGTGCTGTGGTGAGTGTCTTCCAACAAGTGGCGAAACCAAGGTGAAACCACGACCAAGCGTCGAGCGGTTGGGCGACCACCCATCATTACAGATGTCGGACGTCGAAGGCTGGACAGACTGGTAAAACAGCACAGGCGGCGAACTGGGGTGGAACTAACATCAGACTTTAATGTTGGGCAGAGTACAAGTGTGTCTGAACACACAGTGCATCAAGCACTCCTAACGATGAGCCTCCGCAGCCGACAACCCATGCAAGTGCCAATGTTAACACCACGATATCGGCAACTACGATTGAAACGGGCATGTGACCATCGTCACTGGATGTTCATGCAGTGGATGAGCGTTGCATGGTCTGATTAATCCAGAAACCTTCTTCATAATGCCGATGAGAGAGTACGAATCCGTCGTTTTCCAGGGGAACAGCTTCTTGACGCCTGTACTGCGAGACGGAGACAAGTCGATGGCGGTTCAGTTATGCTTTGGGGAACATTCACTTGGGCATCCATGGGACCAGTGGAGCTCGTGCAAGGCACCACGATGGCCAATAAGTATCGTAAACTGGTTGCTGACATGTAGACCCCTTCATGACGACCATTTTTCCCAAAGGAAGTGGCATTTTTCAACAAGATAATGTGCCATGTCACAAGGCCAGGAGTGTGGTGGAGTGGTTCGAGGAACACAGTGGCGAGTTGCAATCGATATGTTGGCCAGATCTGAACCCGATCCAATTGACGTGGTGTGATTAAACGTGGCGTCAGAGTTCATCACCACCCTCCCCGGAATTTACGGGAAGAAGGTGACTTGTGTGTTTAGACGTCGTGCCTGTTCCTTCCAGCGACCTCATTGCTTCCATGCCTAGACGTGTCGCCGCTGTTATGCTTGCCAAAGGTGGACATACCGGGTGTTAGGCAGATGGTCATAATGTTCTTGCTGATCAGTGTAAGTCGTCTGATATACCTACATCTACATCTACATTCATACTCTGCAAATCACAAACATTGTGGGTGGCAGAGGGTGCTAAGCACCAATCCTAAACCCGCCCATTCCAATCCCGAATAGTGCGAGGAAAGAAGGAATACATATAAGTATCAGTACGGCATCTTATTTCTCTAATCTTATCCCTCCGGTCATTGCGACCTAAATAGGTTGGCGGAAGAAGTATTTCATTGCACTCGAAATTTACATTTTTTCGCATATTCTCCAATAAATTCGAACGCAAGCTACGTCGTCTGTCTTCCAAACTTATCCAGCCCAATCTATGTATCAATTCTGTGACGCTTTCATAAGGGCTGTAACAACAAGTCACGAATCTAGCGGCTCTCCTCTGCACCCTCTCAACTTAGTCAATCAGAACCTTGCGATAAGGATCCCAAACCCCACAACAGTAATCCAGATGCGGACGCACTAGTGTTTTATACGCTATCTCCTTTGTTTGAGCATTACAATTCCTCAAAATACGACCTATGAATCGTAATTTAGAATTAGCCTTGCCTACGACGGAAGTTATGTGCATGTCCCATTTCATGTTGCTTTGTACTGTCACCTCCAGATACTTCACGGAATCAACCGTGTCAACAGCTGAATTGTTTATTTTGTACTCGTGAACAAACTGATTCTTCTTGTTACTTATCCGCATTGCCTTGCACTTTTTGCAATTAAGTGTAAGTTGCCATTTACGACACCAATCGAAAATAGCATCCAAATCACGCTGAATTTCTAAGCAATCGTCGGAGCACCTTATTTCCCTATAGATAACCACATCGTCGGCAAACAATCACAACCAGCATTTGACGTTGTAACCTAGATCGTTTATAAATAATAAGAAAAGAAGTGGACCTATTACACTTCCTTGAGGAACGCCCGAAGTAACATTTATCTTCTTTTTTTTAAAATTTATTTGGCCTTTGGTACAAACCATACAGCCAGCTTGGTTACAGTTTGGTTATTTCTACAAGTGGATTTTTAATAGTTTTGATGTCTGGTTTCATCTGATATATGTTCATCTACTGTGCATCCTAGATCACATGCTCAATATAACCCAATATAATACAATATAAATACAATATAAAAAACAATAATACAATATGATACAATAGTTCGATAAAATACAATATAAAATTCATAAGATACCGTTTAACATAAAATATTTACAACTTAAAATACAATATATAACATGTATCATGTACATACAAAATTCAGCATACAAGTTTTGTAAATTGTTCCAGTGGTTACATGTACCCTTAAGACACAGTTTAGCCTTTGGTACAGAAATCAACAGACTGGTTATCTTTCAATGTAATTTGGGTTTTAGAAATGAGAATGTCATATTTCTATGTTGTTTCTTATTGCAAAATTGAAGAGAATCATGAAGATTTCCGTCCTATTTTCGTGGAGAAGGGTCTGCATCTTGGAAGGGAACACCACACCGTGTTTAGTCAGTTCTTCTATTAATTCAGTTGATTCTGCCCAGCGGCGTCCACAGGCAAAAAATATATGATCTACGTTCTCGACACTAATGCCATCACATTCACAAATGGGGGAGGTGATCGCATTAATCCTAAAGAGGTGGCTCGCGAAGCGTCCGTGGTTGAATTTGAGCCTAGAGACAAAGGTTGTGATCTTCCTTGAGATTTGGATGTTGTCATGCCAGTGTGAGCGTGGATAGTTGGATGGATATTTCTATAGTATTCACCTTTATGTGTGTCTTTTGACCGCCACTCTCTGTCCCATTCTAATCTGGTTTTATTGCGGAATATAGGGGTCAAGTCCGACGCCGGAATTTGTTTAATTTTCTCACCATTGAGTGCTGCTGCCTTAGCTAGTCGGTCAGCTACTTCGTTGCCTCTTATTCCTGCGTGGCCTTTGGCCCATATAAATGTCACTTCCGATCCTTTATCTCTGAGTCTTGCTACTAGCTGTACAATATCATATAACAGCCAGCTTCTGCCGTTGTCCGCCGCCAGGTTAGATAATCTCAGTAAAGCAGATCTGGAATCTGATATGATGATTAGTCTGTTCGTCCGCAAATGTAAGCCGTATTCTAGGGCTTTTAAAATGGCTTTGTAGTTCGGCGGTATAGATCGATGCCTCTTCCGGGAGTTGATATAAGCCCCTCTTTTCATTAGCAGGGTCTGCGAAGGCGCAACCCACCCGATTTCCAGATTTAGAGCCGTCTGTGTATAAGCATATGGGGTTATCTGCCAGCTTTGTAGTGCGGTCCATTAAGATTTTTTCATTGTGGTTGCCTTCCGCTATAAATTTTGTGTCTAGGATAATGTCTAGTCTTGTCTTACCTCTAGAAAGTCTGTGCAGATGTACCGGAAGGAGGCGTGATCTATAGATTATGTTGCTATATTTTTTAACTTCTCGGAAGGCGGTTGTTAGAGTAGGGGCCGGCTTCTGTTTCCAGTACCTCCGTTCCGTGTATTGCATTGTGAGAGCAGATATTTTTGCAATAAGTTGATCATCCTTTACTTCGAGTAGTCTTAGGATGAACTTCCGCCCCAGAAATGCCCTACGGATGTGTAGGGGTGGTTCTAAGCATTCCACCAGCAGTGCGTTTGTCGGGGTAGATGTCATGTCTCCGTGCAGTAGTCCTAAGTGCACGATACTGGCATCTGTCGATGTCGGTTAGTAACGATTTAGAAGCAGAGCCAAAAAACATGTTGCCATAGTCGAGATGAGGGCGCACTAGGGCTCGGTACAGCATTAGTGTGATCTCCTGTCTGCACCCCAAGCTTTACCTGTCACTGCTCGAATGATGTTGATTGCCGCTTCGCTCTTCTTCAGTATGTGCCGAATGTGAGCTGACCAAGCCAGGTTAGGGTCCAACCTTAGGCCGAGGTATGTAACAATTTTTTTCACTGGGAAGTTAAAGGGTCCCAGAGAAATATTTGTCATCTGGGGCAGTCTGTGTCGTGTAAAGACCATGACGGACGACTTTTCAGGGGAGAGATCAAGGCCGTTGTGCATCATCCAAGTCGCCAGCCTATTAGTGGTTGCACTTAATGCTCTTTTACAGGCCTGCAGTGATAAGAAGCTTGTATAGATGCATACATCATCCACATACTGAAGAATCTTTACGTTCGCCATTATGTTTTGTGCAGGTCGCTGGAATAAATATTAAACAGTAGTGGGGAGAGGATCGAGCCCTGAGGTAGACCTTTGGATGTCAATCTTGGTCCATACGTCTTGTTCCCCTCACGTATGATCACTATTCTATTCTCGAGTAGGGCAATTAGGTTGTCTATGAATCTGTCTGGGATCTTCATTCCCCTTAGTTTGTCAGCCAGGATAGGAAGAACTACATTGTCGTATGCTTTTGTAAGATCGGTGAATAGTGCGGTTAAGTAGTGATTGTTTCCATAACACAGCTGGATATCGGTGACTAGATGAGCCAGGATTTCGTTAGTCCCCTTACCTCTTCGAAAACCTATCTGTAGGTCTGGCAATAGGCGGTTATGTTCGATGTACCATTCCAATCTTTCTTTTATCATTCGCTCCAGGGTTTTCAGGGAGCACGATAGTAAAGAAATTGGGCGAAATGACGAGCTTTCTGCGGGGTCCTTGTTTGGTTTTAGTATTGGTACTACCCTTATTGTTTTGAGGGACGGTGTGTAGGTTCTAGATGTCCATATGTTATTCATTATTTGTAGATAGATCACTTTGCCGTTTTCGGGTAAGTTGCTCAGCATGGCGTAATGAATTTGATCTGGGCCCGGGCAGGAGTTTTTTGTTTTAGTAAATGTATTTTCTAGCTCATCGAGAGTAAATGGTTGTAGGAGAGGGTGGCTTGTATTACTATACCGTGAGGGAGCTGGTTCTACACTACACCAGTCCGGGGTCAGAGACTTTAGGAGGTTCATGGCGGCGGTCTGTGGGATTTGAGTGTGATGGCTGGTTGACCTGTCCCGAACTGCTCTAATCTGTCTCCATACCACTGTCGGAGGGGTTTTTGAGTTTAATGAGTTGCAGAAATTTACCCAGTTTTCTCTCTTCTTCTTCTTTAGCAGTCTTTTTGTAATTGCTTGCGTCTTATTGAGAAGAATGAAGTTGGATTCGGTGGGTTGTTTCTTGTAACGCGTCAGTGCTAGTCTCCTATCTCTTATGGCTTGGTTACATTCCTCGTCCCACCACCTGCAATAGGTTCTCCTTTGTGCGCGTCTTGTCTTGGATTCCGGAATGGTTGCTGCAGCCGTTTCTTCAACTATTGTCACAATTCGAATAGTCCTTTTTGTTGTCCCCTGTCAGTTGAAGGTTTTTGAATTTCTCTGTAGCTATCTGTTTATATTGGTGCCAGTTGGCTTTTTTAATGTTCCATCTGTAAGTAGGTGTTAGCACCTGGTTGTCTTCTATCTGCGCTGGTGTTGACATCAAGATAGGATAGTGATCAGAGCCCGACGGATCTGATGCTGTTTTCCAATCGAAGTAAAATGCACACTCTGGGGAAATAGTGTTATATCTACAACTGATTTTCTTCCTGAAGGTCGTTGTACTCTTGTCCTCAGAACGTCATTTAGTATGACCAAGTTCAGTTCGTCTATGAGTTCGGTAAGTACATTTCCCTGCCGACAATTGTATTCGCAGCCCCAGCTCTGGTGATGGGCGTTTAAATCCGCCATTATTAATATGGGGGGGGGGGTGGTAGTTGGAGCAGGATCGATCGGATTTCTCGTTTTGTAAGAGACGAGCATTTGGAGGCTTATAGCATACTAATACGGTCATTTTCCCGAAGTCGAAATTGATGTTAGCTGCGCAAGCTTGAATGACAGGTTCATGTACGTTTAGTTTTATTTCTTTGTACTGTAAGGTTTTCTTTTACCATTAAGGCTACTCCGCCGTACTCGTCCTCCCGGTCTGCTCGTATGATGTTATATCCTGGTTTCAAAAGTTGGATGTTGGTTTTAACCATGTCTCTATTAGACCCGCAATCGAGATGTTGTGTTCATATAAGAGGTGGAACAGATTTTCGCTGTTTGAGTGAATAGACCGAATATTCCACTGCAGTACTTTATTGAACTTGGCCATAAGGGGAGTTATCTATCGAGTCGCTGATCAATTTGGTAATGTTTTCTCTTATTGCCTCTCTTGGTATTGCGCTCTCGCCAGGTTGAATTTTCTGTACTAAGGTGATGATGAAGTTAATTATTCTGTCAATTAGATAGTCCTTGCCCAGCAGGGTTGGGGGGCCTCCTCCTTCGATTACAGAATTAGATCTGTTACTTGATAATGGTTCTACTGTTCTTTGGTTCGGTATTAGGTATTGTTGGTAACCCTTCCAGCTGTCGCTATGCTTCGGTATAGCTGTCTGTTGAGGACGGACATTTCTGTAGTAGCTTCCGGATGTAGTCCTGGAGTCTCGTCTACGTGGTTCTGTATTTGTGCTTTGGTATAGCTTAGGTGGATTAGGTTGCGTTTCTATGCTCTGAGGCTGCAGGGGTGTCCCCTGGTTGTTGGGTAGTGTCGGAAATTGGGAAATGTCTCTGGTGTCGGGTGGCGGAGCTGCCGCGGCCCTAGCGTAGTGACTATTGTCAAATGAGGCCAGTGCCTCCCGATAGCTAATTTCTTGAAAGGCCATCCTACTTTTTATGGCTTTCTGTTTCATAAATTCCGGGCATGTTTTATCAATGGCCGAATGGGGGCCTGCGCAATGCAGACAGACGGGTTGAGAGGGGTTTGAGCAATTATTGCTATCGTGTGAGCCGCCGCAAAGCGTTCAGCGCGTTTGGCTACGGCATTGTTTGCTGTTGTGACCATAGCGAAAACAGTTAAAACACTGAAGAACCGATTGTACATACGGTTCTACCGGGCAGCGGACACCATGGATTTTTACATTCTCAGGCCTTCTCTGGGACTTAAATGTAATGGCACAAACCGGCAAGGCTTTCTTTGTAGTCAAACCGTTTTCGGCCGTGTTTTTGTACAACCTTCTTATTGCAATGACTTTAACTGGGCTACAAATGACTGCTAAAATTTCCTCTTCTGTTAGTGACGTCTCTATGTTCCTGATAATTCCTTGTCTAGTAACTAGGTGGCTCGGAATATATGCTTCCAGATTGTGTTTAGGGAAAACGTTGCTTTTCACTAGATCATTGGCTGCCGCCGCTGTAGATAGTTCTATTTTAATACGGTTTTTTCCTGAGGGGAAAATGTTAGTAATACTGTTATAATAGTTTCCTCTTTCCGACCTGAGTAACTTCCCTAAAGACATTGGGTGCAATCTACCAACATTTTGATCAAGGCTTTCAATTATAATAACAAACGGACCGTTGTCATACAACTCGTAGTTATTGCTGCCAAGCCTAGCGGGGTTGGATGGGGATGTCACTTTACTTACGCCGTTCTGCGATGTGCCCTGTTGTGGTGTTGTGGTTGTGTTCTCGTCTGCTCCGGGTGCCACCGTTGACTGCACTTTGGAGACGCGTAGAATTTTTTCCGTCTTCCCAACGGGCTGATGGTCGTCTTGATCCCAGGTGGGGCGTTTCGTTGGTCTTAGTTCCTCTACACACATGGAGAGCTCGTCGGCTGTTACATTCTCCGTCACTGTTTGTATTGCATTTCTTATCGCTGCTGGTAGCTCGCTGTTGTCGTCTGGCTGGGGGCTTGGGTTCGTTTGGTTTTCTGGCCGCGTACCACCTTCACCATAATTCCCACCGTACATGGTGGAATACGGCGCCTCCGCCGCCGGTTTGGTAACGATTTACTTAATCGGTGCTGTGCTTGAATAACTATTGCAATAAACAAGCGGAAAGTTAACGTTGGCTGAGCGCACGGTTTGTGATAGAGTTAGCTTGGCACACAAGGAAAGTTTCGCGCACCAGGAAAACTGATGTTCACCGTACCGATGCTCGAACTGAACTCGAACATTTATCTTAGAAGAGGCTTCCCTGTCGACAACGACATACCGTGATCGACCAGTTAGAAAATCACGTATCCACGTCGCAAATCTGAGCCGAAATACCGTAAGCTCGAATCTTCGCCAAAAGTCGGTTGTGTGGCACAGAATCAAAAGCTTTCTGAAAATCCAAAAAAAACTGCATCAACTTGGGAACCTTCATCGATAACTTTCATTATGTCGTGGGAAAATAGGGCCAATTGTGTTTCACACGATCTCTTCTTCCGAAATCCATGTTGACATGGTGTAAGTAACTCGTTCTCATCTAGAAACTTCATAATGTTTGAGCATATGACATGTTCCAGAATTCTGCTGAAGACCAATGTTAGAGATATGGGTCGATAATTACTAGGATCACTCCGATCTCCTTTCTTAAAAACGGGAATTACCTGGGCTATTTTCCAGCTAGAAGGTACTTTTCTCTCTTCTAGTGATTTACGGAATATATCTGACAGAAATGGTTCAATATCTTCCGCGTATTCAGAAAATACTCTTACCGTTATACTTGCAGTATTATTATGTTTTTCTGTATCTCTCAGATATTTTTTCGCGTTTCTTCCATTCTCTCCTTTTACACTAAGTTAATCCTTGATTTCTTCTACCAGTTTCAGAGTCTGCTCCGTTCTTCTTTCAAGTGGTGACTATGCCGCTCTTAGTTTTTCAGAGTATATTGCATTTCACATGATGATACTACTTCCTGTCACACATTCAGCTGTTAGTGATATTCCGTCTCACAATCTCTACACCTATTCTATTATACAGTGCATAGCAATATTGAAAGTAACATTCGAAATTAAAGACCAATGTCGTAACTTAAGTTACTAATTAAATACATAATGTGTGATATTTTATTTTTTAAAGACATAGTTTTACCCTTTTTTCTACGAACAAATATCTATTTATCGCCCTTCTGGCGTAGATCATGTCATCAGTGGATGTGAAAAAAAAAATCACACACACACACATTCACAGCCACTGATGATGCTCTAAACCTCAAGAGTGAAACGCATCTGGGGAATAAAATAAAATAAAATTAATCAAAACGGTTGTTTATAGACGGAGTTATTTATGAAATTATTGTTCAACAACTGCGGAAATATTGCTTATTACCAGATTAATATAGTTTTTCCTGTGATTGAAGATCGCAACGAACTGGCCGGAAATTCGGAGCCTGTCTTTAACAGCACCTTAGCATTCACCTCTAGTGATTTGGGAAACGTTGGAAAACTGAAATCAGGATAACTGGAAGGTATCGTACTTAAGTTCTCCTGAATCCCGCGCCCGAACGTTAAATGAAATGGTGAAAGAATTTCTTTCTCTTATAAATTTTAGAGAAAAATATAATTTCAAATAGACCCGCTAGCGCTGTCAGACTAACGGAAAATAAATAATCCCTCAACAATGGATCATAACATTTAATTATTTCTTAATTTACCAAAATGCAGCAAAAGATCACGAAAATACTTCACCAAAAATATGCAGACCCCAAAACGGTAACCAAAATCAGGAAATAAGATAAAAATATTTGTTATACGTAGTTGGCAAGAGTGTCAGATGGGTACTAGTGATGGACGAAGAATGTTGGAGAGATGAATACAAATGGAACAAATGGAACAGGTTACACCAGAGGACGCGCAACGAACTGTAGTTTGAATGCTGACACAATCCTGCGAACAACGTCTCTGACTATCGCAGTTACAGATTCAATTAAAGTCGCTGCACACGTCAACCACTGCTGGGTAAGGCAGTCGTAATAACGAGCCGGATCTGAGCTGTCCCCCCCGCACCTGTTGCGTGACGGCTGGTGCTGACCTATGAGTCAACGTCGGTCCACATCTCACTGACACACAATGCTACCAACCTCCGTAAACGGTGTCACAAATCTGAGGCACCCGATGATCTCACACAGAGTTTTGTTTTGCTTGAGGTTATACAGCCATATATCTACTAGGTGTAGACCTGTGACCGTGTGACAAGTGTCTAGAATAGTTCCCAAGCCACGAATTTAGGATAATTTCACGTGTTAATAAATAGACATACTTCACTTCCTTCCATTTTAAATTGAAATAGTCTGCTATTCGCCTGGCTTGTTACTGAGGCACTGGGGTGGTGTCCGGCGTAGACACGGGGTTAGCTGGTTCCAGTCTTGGAGGTGGAAGAAATTTTCATCATCAAAACTTGGCTGGCTGCGTAGGACAGGTGGCGGTGCACAATTCCTAATCAACCATATTTTGTACTAAATTCG